>APFE031493123.1:47550-111378 GCA_000404065.3 Pinus taeda | reverse complement strand
TTTTACATTTAGTTATCATACTGCTTGTTATGTTCATGATTACTTCCCCAAGGTAGATTGAGCTGAGGGGTAAAGGACTTGAAGAATTCAAGTAGTGTGATTAGTTTCCTTATGCAATTTAATTTCCTGAACAGTTAAATATCATATTGCTTAACTTGTTTATGATAACTTCCCATCAGGTGGATTGAGCCGAAGGGCAAAGGATCTAAAAAGTTCAAGTAGTGTGAATTAACTGCTTTACTTTAAGTTTGAGTTGTTTTTCAAGTTTTTGCTTTCTTTTCAGCAGCAAGGATACTGGGCCATTTCCATTAGTTCGCTTTTTGATGCATTTTGTTTTCTCTTAAGAATTGATTTCATTTCAGTTACTGTAAAGCTTTCTTTTGAGCATTTTTCAAGTTTAGAAATCATCGCCATTTACACTTCACACACTTCACACTTCACTTTCATCACCACACATTAAGAAAAGAATAAAATCCAAAAACAAACAAAAAAGCTTAAAACGACAAAAGCCTAAGGAAATGGTTATCTAAGTGCATATAGTACACCTCACTTCGTCAGTTTACAAACCCCGGGTTGACAATATAAATAGCAATTTAGATCACACAAAATTGACCAAACAAAAGCTACAAGTGATAAACAACCGAGGATGTGGGAAAACCAATGCGGATTCATTTATGATATACAATTTTGTGTACCATTTCCAAATACAAGCAATAAGATATTAGATGTAAATACAACTATATACTATGTTATGTATCGTGACTTCGACAAGTATTTACCATCTGATATGTAAATTAATTTTTTTTATTTTTATTTTTATTTTATTTTTTGTGATTATTTACTTTAGGTGAATAAGACATGGGTATTTGACAGGTGGTATGAGAGCCAAGTTTACCAAACTGTGGCCTCTGGTGAATTTGTGATTCGACAATACAAAGATAATGTGCTACTGTATTTTTTCTTTTTCTTTCTTTCTTTAAACAAAAAAAAAAAACAGTTATTGTGTTAACCATTTTGTTTCTCTCCCTATGTAAGCTCATAAAATAGACAATAGTTGGGTATGAGGAGAACGGATAGTGTTTCACATAGGCTTGTGGCGATTCAAGGACCTGCAACAGGCCCTGAAACTAACCCTGAGATATGGGTATAGCTGGGAGAGGAGACTCATAGTACTAATCTAGCAATATTAGAAACAGTTTAGGAACTAAAGAGTGAGATGGCTCACCTATGGGAAGACAATACGAGATTAACTATGGAACAAGAAAAGATCATGAAAACTATGTCTGACAAGCAGAATTAGCGCCCGCGGAACCCTAGCCCTGAGTAGCAACGAGTGTCAGAAGAACAATGCTACCATACAGACCAAGAAGAGTCAGAAGAAAGGGAAGAGAATCGAAAAGAGAAGTCGGATAACGCTTCCGAGCACCAAACATCAAAAAGGCAATGGATAGAATTGCAAGGGGAATTCAGTGAAATAAAACCACCACACTTTGAAAGAGAGTTGGAGGAGGTAGCCAAGGCTTGGTTGGTTAACATGAACAAATATTTTCAATTATATGAATATGATCACAACCTCAAGGCACAGCTGGCCATTTTCCAACTACAAGGGAAGGCCACCTATGCTAGGAAGAGGTCAAGACTATACGAGGGGTAAGTGAGAAAAATAGAACTTGGGAAAAATTCCAAAAATATTTCAAGGAAAGATACTTGACTGAATGATTTTACAATGAGAAGGCAAGGGAATTCCATGACTTGCGACTTGGATAGCAAATGATGGATGAGTTTATCACCCGATTTACCTCGTTACACCATTATGTACCCTACATATGAGAAGAGAAAGCTAAGGTACAATGGTTCGTCAATAGTTTACCCTTGGGAATGATGGAAATGATTGAGTTTTATAAACCAAAAATGATGGATGAGGTGATACGAAAGGCCAAGATTTGTTATGAGCAAAGTAAGCAGAAGGGAGAAATTCTAGGACAGAAGTGGGTTGATAAGAGAGGTAATAAGGTGGTTAGAAAAATTAAAGGAAGTCATGGTAGTATTAACAAAATATTTTCCAAATTCCAAAGCAACAGAAATCTACAAAAGAACCCGCTCACATTAAAGCCACCTATTGAATCTAGAATTAGCGAGAAATATAAAAAAGTTGACAATGAGGGGACAGAAAGGCCTCCAGTACAATGTTGGGGATGTGGAGGGCCTCATTATGTTAAAAATTGGCCTCAATGAAAAGGTACTGAATAGGTTTCACAGATTCATGAAGCATCTACAGTTGGTGATGTGGGACGGATTATACCAAGAATTAATGTTTCTCTAGAGGATCGCCAAGAAGAGTACCAACTGACCACGCTGGAGTTTGAAGGTAAGATCTTTGATTATACTGTAATGTTTTAATTGATCCTAGAGCTATATTAAGATATGTTAGTCCTAAGGTTGTGGAGCAATGTAAGTTGCAAACTATTAAGTTTAAAGACCCTTGGCTAGTATAGCTAGAAACAGGGGCAAAGAGACGTGTGACAACAAAGGTCAACAATTGTCCCTTGAAGATAGCAGGTCAGCTAGTGATTGCAGACTTGAACATACTTCCCCTTGGTTCATCTGATGTGTTGATAGGTATGGACTAGTTGGAAAAACGTTGGTCCATTATAAACTGTAAAACAAAAACTATCTACTACAGGGATGAGCTCAGAGAAAAGCGGGAAATGCAATGTATTAAGAGGTCAGTGTAGACTCGGCCAATAACCACTTCTCAGTTGGAAAAATGAATCAAGAAGGGATGTCAAATTTATGCTATCGAAGTGGGCTATGCCAACTCTAAAGATAACACTACCACATTGGAAAGTATTCTAGTGATACGAGATTTTGCAGATGTGTTTCCGGAGGAGATACCAGGACTGCCACAAAAGAGAGACATAGATTTCACTATCGAATTGGTGCCAGGGGTAGCATCGGTATCTCAGGCTCCTTATTGAATGAGTACACTAGAATTGAAAATGCAATTGCATGAGCTGTTGGTCAAAAATTACATCTGCCCTAGTGTGTCACCCTGGGGAGCTCCTGTGTTGTTTGTAAAGAAGAAGGATGGGACCCTTAATATGTGCATGGACTATTGACAACTGAATAAATTGACAATCAAGAATAAGTATCCTTTACCCCATATTGATGAACTTTTTGACCAAGTAAATGGGGCAACATTATTCTCCAAGGTTGATTTGTGATCACGATACCACTAGATCAAAATCAAAGAGGAAGACATAGCCAAAACTGCCTTCAGAACACACTATGAACATTATGAGTTCGTGGTACTACCTTTGGTGTTGACGATTGCTCCTGCGACATTCATTCGTTTAATGAATATTATATTTCATCGGTACTTAGAAAGTTTTGTGTTTATTTTTATTGATGATATACTAATATATTCTCAAAATGTTGAAGAACGCAAGGAACACCTCAGGTTGGTACTGCAAACAATTTGGAAACATCAACTATATGCCAAGTATAGCAAGTGTGACTTTTTTAAGGAGCAAATTCAGTACTTGGGACATATTATCACCAAAGAAGGAATTGTTGTAGACCCCAAGAATATTAGGACCATAATGGAATGGTCGGATGTAGCGGATATAAGATCTTTTATGGGATTGGCAGGATACTGCAGGCGGTTTGTGGAGGGATTTTCAAGACTGGCTTACCCTATCACTTCCCTAAAGAAAAAGGAGAAAACTTTTAAATGGACAGCAGATTGCGAAAAAAGTTTTGAGTAGCTCAAGCATATGCTCACCACTGTGCCTATATTTAGCATAGCAGACCCAAAAAAGGATTATGTGGTGTGCACAGATGCAAGTAAGGAGGGAGTTAGGGGGGTATTGATGCAAGAGGGAAAAGTGATCACCTATGAGTCCAATAAATTAAAAGAGCATGAATAGAAATATTTCACTTATGATTTAGAGCTCACTACTGTCATTCACGCCTTAAAAATGTGGCGTTGCTATCTGATGGGGAAGAAATTTCTATTGATGATGGATCATCACATTTTGACAAGTTATTTCAACCAGCCTACCTTAAATGCTAGGCATGCATGGTGGGTGGATTTCCTAAGCGGATTTAATTTTGAGATTAAACACCTGAAAGGGAAAGAAAACTGGGTAGCTAACGCTTTATGTCAGAAGGTTCATTGCCTCTACGAAATTGCTTGCAGCGAAGGGCGAACTACTCTCAATGAGATGATTAATAAGGTAGCAGAGCAAGATCAGAATTTTCAGCAATTAAAACAACAGGCACAAAACCCAACTAGCCGCGAGTATCAGCAAGGATACACAATGGACACGGCTAGTATGTTGAGGTACAAGAAGAGATTATATGTACCCAACCAAGGTGATATTAAAAATGTAATTTAGATGAATTTCATAAGAGTCCTTATGCAGGACACCCAGGGTATCAAAAGCTGGTTAAAACACTTCAAAAGGAGTACTATTGGTTGAGCATGAAGAAGGAAGTGGTATAATATTTGGCACGTTGTCTAGAGTGCCAATGGGTCAAAATAGAACATCAACACCCTGCTAGAATATTGCAGCCATTACCCATTCCAAAGTGGAAATGGGAAACCATATATATGGATTTTATAACAGGATTACCCAAATCTAAGAAGAACAACAACTCCATCATGGTGGTGGTGAAGAAACTAAGCAAATCAGCCCATTTTATACAAGTACAGTCCACTTTCACGGCATCACAAATTGCCAATATTTTTATGCAAAGCATATTTAGGTTGCACGAGCTACCAGAAAATATAATTTTTGACTAGGATGTAAAGTTTACATTAGCTTTTTGGAGAACCTTGTTCGAAGGATTGGGAACCCAATTAAATTTCAGCACCGCTTATCATCTGCAGACCGATGGACAAACAGAACAAGTGAATCAGGTGGCAGAATATATTCTGAGATCTTATGTAATGCAACAACCAACAAAACGGGAATACTATTTACACCTAGTTGAGTTTTCCTACAACAATGGCTATCATACATCCCTACAAACGAGCCTGTTTGAAGTGTTATATGAACGAAAATGTCATTCATTGTCCAGTTGGGGGTGACCAGAGGACATACTTACGATGGGCCCTAAAATGCTAAAAGAGATGGAGGAAATGGTTAAAAAGGTGCAGTCAAATTTAAAGGTAGCTCAAGAGAGACAGAAGAGTTTCACAGACTGGAAGAGGAACTTTAAGGAGTACTAGGTAGGAGACCATGTGTATGTACGAATTTGAGCTAAAAGGAGTACTTTATAATGCAGTGGGTGTGCCAAGTTGGCACCCCGATTTCATTGACCATTACAAATCTTGGCAAGAGTTGGGCCAGTGGCATTCCAGCTTGCCCTGCCAAGTCATATTCGGATCCACAATGTCTTCCATGTATTAGTATTAAAGAAATATGTTTATGACCTTAAGCACACTGCCAGTTGGCAAGACATACAGGTAAACAAGTGCCTTAAGTATTCCAAACAAATTTTTTGTTAAGGGAGGAACTGACTTAAGTCTTGTGTGTTTCAGGTCGAATCGGAAGGAGAATTCTTGGTCGAGCCATTCAATATACTCAATTAGAGAGAAGTCATGCTGCAGAGACGAGCCATCACCCATGTTAAGGTGTAATGGCAGCACTTTGGACCAGGTGAGGCCACCTCTGAGGATGAACAACTTATGAGGGAAGCTTATCCAGAGTTGTTTTTGGATGAAAAACATCGGGACGATGTTTGATCTCACGGGGGGAGATCTAATTCCCTCAGTAGAGCTATAAATATTTCTATTTTACCACAGTAAGAACAAACTGAATAATTATTCTTATTTCTAGTTAATTTGAATAATTATTATAAATAAGAAATGAATTAGAGTATCAGCTGATCTCGTAACTACTGCTGAAAGGAAGTTAGAAAAGGCAGCTGCTAGAAAACCCTAACTACTTTCCATAACTGTGTAAGGCTTCAAAAGAAAAGGAAGTGGGGGGAAGGAAAAACCATGATGTAAGGACAGACAGTAAAGGAAAAATACTGTTACATCTAGTGATGACCAGATAGCAGAGGCACGAAGTGCCAAAACCCTTGCAGAAGGCAACTAGTCTAGCAATTGCACTTGGGGGGAGATTGGGTCCTGGAGGACAGATCTCACGAACGGATGGAAGAAAAGCGACAGAAATAGAGGTGAACTTTTCCTATGCGGAACTACAATAGACTTCCAAACTCAGGTATGGAAATTACAACTGTTTTTGCATAAGCTAAAGTTACACGTGAGTTAAAGGAAAACAGTGAATGTAACTGAAATAATAGTGTGGAACAAATTCTGGAATTAAAAAATGGATAACGGAACATCTTTTTGCTGAATGTTTCCCAGAAGAGACAGTAAATTAACTAAATATTTATTTGTTGTATGAAAAGAAAGGTAAATAGTAGGGTGCCTACTTGGATCCTCATCAGAGGAATAAAAGAAGGTAACAGGAGCTCTAGGCCACCTTGAAATTATAGAAATTCTTAAACAGAATCACCATTTGCCACTAATATTGTAGGGTTTCTATAAGCTAGACCATGCAACCCAGAAAAATAAGAACTCAACATTTAAAAAAAAAAATATAGTAAGATATTATCGTAGCAGGAGATGACAGAATCTGCTAAATAAATTTTAATAAATGGATTGTGAAATCCATAAACTATAATTCAGATCATATAATAAAAAAAGAAATTATGAAGCACTGAAACCCAATTCACAGAGGGGTCCTCACCATTAAATATCCAGGGATGGACTTGGGGAATCAGGGTGAGGACGGAATGAACATACTCATAAAGGACAAGTTGATTGGATTTCCCATCTAATTCATGAATGCATCCTCTGAGTTTTACATCCAAATGGATAAGGCATGAAATAATTTAAAATAGTACAGATTTAGTTTGAACCAGATTTAGTGGTAAAGTGCTCTTTAAAACTAGAGATCCACGGTGGACCTAACTTTACCAATCTTTTTGGTTGCTCTCTATGTTTGGAGCAAAAGCTATGGAAATATATAGTATATGAATACAACTATAAATTACTATAATTGCACCGAGAGGCCCTCTACCATTAGTATAGGGTAGATCTCATGTAAAATTGTAAACATGTAAACTTAAATTCCTCAAGTCAATCCACAATATTATTTCACCATTTTTCTTCCTTATATGCACAATATTGGATACCCATTTACAATATCTACTTGGAGCTATGATCTTAGCCCCATACATTTTCTTTATTTTCTTTTGCACCAAAGGCATTAGGACAGGTTTTATCCTACACAATTTCTATTCGAATGGTTTTTGATCTTGTGTGATTGGAATTTTGTGTTGTATAATGCTAGTATCATAAGCTTTTAAATCCTCGTAGCTCCAGGAAATCACATCTAAAAATTATTTGAACAGAGCTATATACTTATGTTTAGCCATGATAGGCAATGGTTTTGACAATTTTATGATTTTGGGGTTCAGTTCACTTCCTATATTGCATTCCTCAATGTTTGCTCTCATTGGTTCCATTTTTGGCTTTCTAGCAATATCATTAAAGTCAAACAACTCTTCCAGAGGGGAAAGCCCTCTAGGTAAGACATTATCTTTGAGTTGTAGTACTTTGAATTCTGCCCTTTTTGGATATTTATGTATTTCATTTTTATGTATAATCTTATTTACATAATTTGTTTCATTAGAAACAACAGGGTGATTTACACTAATATGCATGCCATTTTGTCTGTCTAGTTCATCATGTAGATATATGCTCTTATCCTCAATTTCATCCATGGATTGCATAAAACTCTCAATATGTTTATCACTTCCGAAAACTTGCCAGCATCTCATGCTGTCACGCACTACATGATGGTGCATCACTTCAACTATGTATTGTTTATTTCGATGAGGTAATTTGCAGGTGCTTGTTGAAAAATCTATTCCATTTTCTAAGGCATTCTTGAGCCTAGGGATCATAGCAAGGTCATACTCTTCAAAGGTTTTAAGAAAATCAATCACAACATTTCAATATTCTCTCAATCTTGAATGTTTTGCGGAGTATTGACTTTTAATTTGTTTAATAATGAAGTGAGAGTCTCCCTGGACAAAAATTCTTTTAGCACATACCCTTTTAAAAAATTTCAAGCCTAAGAGTAATGCCTCCTATTCTGCTATGTTGTTTGTACACAGAAAATTCAATTTGTAACAATGACTGTCCGCCTGATTAACTTTTGAATTATACAACCAGACTCCTACTCCTACCCCTGTTTTACCACATGAGTCATCAAAATTCATATTCCATAGAGGTTTCGTTTCAGGGTCGTATTCAATAATGGGTGTTTGAGCATCAAGTCCTTCATTGAGATCATTTTATGACTATTTGACCTGTGTATCTATATCTCCATCATTGTCATTACATAGTATGAAAGAATCAATATCAGTATGGCTAGTGTAGATGGGATAGATGTCTGGCCTTTCTTGTCAAGTATTTCATTAAGGTTTCTCTATACAGTATCCTTGGTTGGCCAAATACTGGTATTGTGGAATATGTCATATCCATTTGAAGTGTCCCTTGTATCTTATCTCTCAAAGATCTTGATAATAAATACCATAATTAGGAGGAATTTGAGCTACCCTTATATCCATCACTAAACATTTTGCTGGTATCTCGGCTAGCGTGACACAGAGGTCCTTAATGAGACCTAGACATCTAACCTTGCTAGAATCAAATGAATATATATATTTGTATGTTCTAGTGATTTCAAGTCCAAGTTTTTCCATAACAATCTTTGACATGAGATTATGTGATGCACCTGAATCCAGCATTGCATTATGAAGGATCTTGTCATGAATATTAAGGCTGACATAAAATGGAGGAAGACCCACTTCTTGAGGCTTGCCATCAACTTCTGTTCCAAACAAAAGTTCAAGCTAGTCATCATTGAGATTCACTATATCAGTGTTTTCTCTTATGTTGAGTACCTTTAGAACATGGTACCTATACATATTTTTATTTAGCAGTTGAGTAAGAGGAATAGAGATGTTGAGTTTAGCAATTTTGTTCTCAATATTGAAGAGTGCTTGATTTTTAAGCAACTTTGGGAAATCAATCCTTTCGGCCACATCCTTTGTTATGAATTCTGTTTGCTGAATTGTAGCAGGTACTCCAAATCAGACAGCTTTTGTTGAGACAACAATTGTTTTGTTAGCAATATTTTCTGTGTTTCTCCTATCTTGATGCTTTTCATTTTTCTTAGAGATTTCAGCTATCTTCTTGGGATCAGGCTCTAAAGTTTTCTTGGCAGAGTTATTATAGTCCTTTTTATTTGAGATACCATTATTTTTCATGCTCCTAAGATTATATTATTTGTGGAATTCTAAGATATAATTTTCAAATCCAAGTTTATAGTCATTCTTCAGATTCCAGTTCTATTTGAGTTAATAAAAAAAAATCATGTTCTTCTTTTGTAAGAAAAATAGAACTATCTTCATTGGTTCCCGTTAAATTAATCCAGTTTTCCTCAAATTCTTCAACCACACTTATACCTTCATCAAAGTAATTTTCTTGAAATGGTGGCCTAATTTGTTGATATAGGCCTCTTTAAATATTATTCTCATGATCTATGGTTAACTAAGATTTATTTGCACCTTTGAACTCTTTGGAGTTGATTGTTGTCTCATAAACATGGTGTTTTACCAGAAACATTAGTTTTTTAGAAAAATAGTAAAATTCCCTTGAATTTCCTTCTCTATGGGCCTATGCAAAAATATGGAACTCATGAAGGACAACTTGATTGGATTTCCCATCCAATTTATGAATGCATCAGATATGGAAGTCATAAAAAACAAGTTTATCAGATCTAGCATCTAATTCATTAATGCATCCTCTGAGTTTTACATCCAAATGGATAAAGCATGAAATAATTTAAAATAGTACAGATTTAGTTTGAACTAGATTTAGTGGTAAAGTGCTATTTAAAACTAGATATCCATGGTGGACCCAACTCTACCAATATTTTTCACTACTCTCTATATTTTGAGCACAAGCTATGGAAACATATAGTAGATGAACACAAATATAAATTACTATAATTGCACCAGGAGGTCCTCTACCATTAGTATAGGGTAGATTTCATGTAAAATTATAAACATGTCAACTTAAATTCCTCAAGTCAATCCAGAATATTATTTCACCTGTTTACTTCCTTATATGCACAATATTGGATACCCATTTACATTATCTACTTGGAACTATGATCTTAGCCCCATACATTTTCTTTATTTTCTTTTGCACCAGAGGCATTAGGACAGGGTTTATCCTACGCAATTTCTATTCGAATGGTTTTTGATCTTGTGTGATTGGAATTTTGTGTTGTATAATTCTAGTATCATAAGCTTTTAAATCCTCACAGCTCCAGGAAAACACATCTAAAAATTATTTGAACAGAGCTATATACTTATGTTTAGCCATGACAGGTAATGGTTTTGACAATTTTATGATTTTGGGGTTTAGTTAACTTCCTATATTGCATTCCTCGATGTTCGTTCCTGTTGGTTCCATTTTTGGCTTTCTAGAAATATCATTAAAGTCAAACAACTCTTCCAGAGGGGAAAGCCCTCTAGGTAATACATTATCTTTGAGTTGTAGTACTTTGAATTCTTCCCTTTTTGGATCTTTATGTATTTCAGTTTTATTTAAAGTATTATTTACATAATTTTTTTCATTAGAAACAACAGGTTGATTTACGCTAATATGCATGCCATTTTGTCTGTCTAGTTCATTGTGTAGATATATGCTCTCATCCTTAATTTCATCCTTGGATTGCATAAAACTCTCAATATGTCTATCACTTTCGAAAACTTGCCAGCATCTCGTGCTGTCATGCACTGCATGACGGTGTTTCACTTCAACTATGTATTGTTTATTTCGATGAGGTAATTGCAGGTGCTTGCTGAAAACGCTATTCCATTTTCTAAGGCAATCTCAATCCTAGGGATCATAGCAAGGTCATACTCTTCAAAGGTTTTAAGAAAATCAATCACAACATTTCAGTATTCTCACAATCGCGAATGTTTTGCAGAGTATTGACTTTTAATTTGTTTAATAATGAAGTGAGAGTCTTCCTAGACAAAAATTCTTTTAGCACATACCCTTTTAAAAAAATTCAAGCCTAAGAGTAATGCCTCCTATTCTGCTATATTGTTTGTACATAGAAAATTCAATTTGTAAGAATGGCCTTTAGCCTGATTAATTTTTGAATTATACAACCTGACTCCTACTCCTACCCCTGTTTTACCACATGAGGCATCAAAATTCATATTCCATAGAGGTTCTGTTTCAGTGTCCTGTTCAATAATGGGTGTTTGAGTGTCAAGTCCTTCACTGAGATCATTTTCTGACTATTTGACCTATGTATCTATATCTCCATCATTGTCATCGCATAGTATGAAAGGATCAATATCAGTATGGCTGGTGTAGATGGGATAGATGTCTGGCCTTTCTTGTCGAGTATTTCATTAAGGTTTCTCTATCTAGTCTCCTTGGTTGGCCAAATACTAGTATTGTGGAATATTTCATATCCATTTGAAGTGTCCCTTGTATCTTAGCTCTCCAAGATATTGATAATAGAATATCATAATTAGGAGTAATGCGAGCTGCTACTATATCCATCACTAAACATTTTGCTGGTATTTGGGCTAGCATGACACAGAGGTCCTTAATGAGACCTAGACATCTAACCTTGCTAGAATTAAATGAATATAGATCTTTGTATGGTCTAGTGATTTCAATTCCAAGTTTTTCCATAACAATATTTGGAATGAGATTATGTGATGCATCTGAATCCAACATTTCATTATGAAGGATCTTGTCGTGAATGTTAAGGCTCACATAAAATGGAGGAAGACCCACTTCTTGAGGCTTGCCATCAACTTTTGGTCCAAACAAAAGTTCAGGCTGGGCATCATTGAGATTCACTGTATCAGTGTTTTCTATTATGTTGAGTACCTTTAGAACATGGGACCTATACATATTTTTGTTTAGTAGTTCAGTAAGAGGAATAGAGATGTTGAGTTTAGCAATTTTGTTCTCAATATTGAAGAGTGCTTGATTTTTAAGCAAATTTGGGAAACCAATCCTTTGAGTCACATCCTTTGTTATGAATTCTAATTGTTAACTTGTAGCAGGTACTCCAGATTGGACAGCTTTTGTTGAGACAACAATTGTTTTGTTAGGAATATTTTCTGTGTTTCTCCTATCTTGATTGTTTTCATTTTTCTTAGAGATTTCAGCTATCGTCTTGGGATTAGGCTCTAAAGTTTTCTTGGCAGAGTTATTATAGTCCTTTTTATTTGAGATATCATTGTTTTTCTTGCTCCTAGGATTATATTGTCTGTGGAATTCTGAGATATAATTTTCAAATCCAAGTTTACAGTCATTCTTTAGGTTCTAGTTCTATTTGAGTTAATAAAAACAATTCATGTTCTTCATGTGTAAGAAAAATAGAACTATCTTCATTGGTTCCCATTAAATTAATCTGGTTTCCCTCAAATTCTTCAACTAAACTTATACCTTCAACAAAATAATTTTCTTGAAATGGTGGTCTAATTTGTTGATATGGGTCTCTTTGATCTCTTTGTCTGATTTGTGGAGTGCTTCTCCTAGGGTTTGGATTTTGGTTCTATTGGACAGGTGGGTTCTACCTAGGAACATTGCTACCATTTATAATTATTCTCTCCATAATTATTTCCATAGTCCATACTAAGGAATCAATTTTAGCTTCTATTGTAGAAGTTGAAGCTTCTTCCTTAAAATTCAGTTGTCTTTCAGTTCTCATTCGGGCTCTTTTAGCTTGTAAATTGGCCTCTACACTCACAACATCTCCCTGCATTGCTTCTAGTGTTAGAGAATTTCTTTCCCTAAGATAGTAAGACATATCTGTATCAAAACCATCTGGGAACTTTATCAAGGCTAAATCTTGTGGTGATTTAATATTTACAGGTATTACATTATAGGTATTGTTGAATCTAACACAATGGTCTTGTAAACTTTCACCTACCTCCCTTTTAATATTTTCATATTCTGATAGAATCCGTAAATGATTCTTCTTGACTTCCCATCTATTAAGGAAGGTTTGGTGGAATGAAGGGATATCATTTATACTATTTACAGGAAAAGAGTTAAACCATTTTCTGACTTCTCCTCTTAAACATTGAGCAAACATTTTGAGCTTAATACTTTCATCATCTAGTTCTTGCAGGTCAAAACAATCATTCATTTTATCCACATGTGGTTGGGTTGTTAAAGGACATGCCCCATCAAATAATGTGATCTTGGACTAATAGTCTTATGGCATATTAGCCAAGGGGGCTGGTAACACCAAATGAGCATACCCATCAGCCATGCTTGGTGGTGGTGGTGGAAGACAACTTGAGGGAAGCTGAACTTTGTATGAGGGAAGTTTAACAGTGGATAAGGTTGGACTATTACTAGGTTGAAATGAGAGTAAAGTAATTTGAGCAACCTTATGTTGAAGGATGAAAGAAGGGCTAGTAATTATGGAGGTAGTATGACTTGGTCACTGACTATATGTAGGTTGAGATGTGAAGGAGGAAGCTGCGAGGTTTAAATCAGTTAGTTATACTGAGTGTTTAACGTAATTGCCATCAATTTCTGAGGTGAGATCTGTCACTAGATCATGAAGAGTGTCAAAATCCTATAAAGCTGAAGATCTAATTTATTTTGGGAATAAATTTCTCTCACTGTGCTTTTGGTAAGATTGATGGATTAAAGATAATATGATCTTTCCAATTCTATGATTTAGTCCTGAATAAGCCTTGTTCAAAGTGTAAATCAAACTGAATATCTTGGAAGGTAACAAAGTATTCAAGAAGCGAGTTGGCTCTATGAAGAAATCTACTGCTTGTCTCGCTCTCAGTTCTAGGAGTTTTCCTTAAGATCTCTTCTAGATTGTCCACTATAGTAGGAGCATTTGGATCTAGATGGGATCTAGTAGAGATTCTTTTCAGAGCCAGTGTTTAGATCTAAATCACAGACAGAACGAATAGAAAAAATAGAAAAGAAACCAAAATTAGGAATAAACTTATCATACAATGTTATTTAACTGGGTACTTTGAATTCGTATGAACGGATAAATTTTCAATATTGCCCAGTATGGGTGCCACTATGTTATCGTTCTATGATTTTGAAGATTGGCAAGTCAAAATTCACAAAAGATACATCAACCGACTTAGGATTCTAGGGTCTATCCCTCCTAGACTTAGAGAGGGTTCTCTCTATATTTTTAGGATTTGACTTTATTTTTAGAGTTCTAATGTGTTAGTCTAGAAGTAAAAATGAAGGCGATCTATTAATTAATTTCTTGGTTGTTTCTTTGTTTGGTTGGGGTAGATCGTATATGTGTCCTTTCCATTGGGTTATGGAATCAAAGGTTGGGTGGTAATATCAATTTTCCAGAGAATTTTACAAGGCAAGCTAACTGTTTATGCTGTATCTAAAAGTACAATGAGAAATGGGATGATAGAAAAGTGATATCAGTAATGATTAAAAACCAGTTAAGTATTCCTTAATCATATATCAGAAGAACACATTTAGATTGTAAACAAAGATATAAATAAGGTGCTCCAACATCATATATTAATCTATAATTTCTTCTTTACAGTAAGACTTAATGATGCATAAATGAATAACATAGATATACATTCAACACAGAAGGGAAGACATCACTAGGTCAAAATAGATCAAGTATCTTGCAAATGGTCCTTTTTCATTAATGCTCCAGCTCAAGATTACAATACTCGAATGAGAAAAGATAGTTCAAATTACTTGGTTCCAACCCTAATACTTCCAATGCATGAAGTATCTAACTCAAAATTTACAATGATTTTCCTTATACACTTGGCAATCTGTTATTAATTACAACAAAAGGAAAAATGACTAGTGTAACAATGAAGTGGCTGCATTGAGAAAACTAGGAAACTTGGTCCTCTTTTTCAGGGATGTTGTTGCTGAGAAATTAATGTTTTTGTAGTGGCTCTGTTGACATGGTTGGTGTTGACTCAGATTTACGTTATCACTTCAATCGTATTTGTCTCCTTCCTCGTGATAATCACACAAGTCACTCCATGCTTCTTCATATGGAATCTTGATCCTCATTAGCCTCCTGTATATTTCAGGAGCTTCAATGGATTTTGCAAAAGTGGGTTTAACCACAAAAACATGTTTCATCTCATGCTCAATGTAGATTTCATTGTTGATAGCTTCCAGAAATTCTTTTCCTGCTATGCTACCTTTGATGTTGGAAAGATTTACAACATTTGTGGCTATATTGTAGAGATTCTTAGCATGGTACTCTCCAGCCATGAGTTTGGCATTTATGGCAAAAGGAGAGGGGAGACCTTTCTGATTTAAAGGTTGAATCTTGTTGAAGAACCAGTTCACTATTAGCTCTAGATTTTGACACTTTTCTTCCAGCTACACATTCAAGCTCTTCTTATTCAACACCTTCTTCCCTTGAAGTATAGTCTATGTCCTGTCTGTCTCTCCCAACTCTTCCAGCTCATACCTGTTTCTTGAGTTTAAAATTTTGATTATCCTATTAGATGTTGTTGGGATGTCTACTAGCTCTTCATTAGTAGCTGAAATAGCTTCTCTAGCCTTCTCCACTAATTCATTATGTTCAAAGATAATTTGAATGCTAGGACAAATTTCATTCATACCATTGATTATATTATTACAAATAATCTCCTTCACTCTTCCTAGAGTTTTCTCAATATATGATTCTTTCTTTGATTTTTGTGGCCTTTCAATTAAGGTCCTTTCCCTTTGCATCTCTACTGAGTGGTCACCTTCGGCCCTTTTGACTTGATCTTGCAACACATTAACTTGAGCTTCTAGCCTCTTAATCTCCTCAGTTTGCAGATTCATGCCTTCCACTGATCTAGCCAATTGTTCTGTGCTGCTTCCTACTCTCGTGGGAATACTTTCTCAAGTGGTTATGGGAAGAGTTCTTGGAGTAAGGGCCTCTATTATTTTGTTGGCTATCTGTGCTTCCTTTTCTTTCTCTTGCACCATCTTCTCCATATTTGCTTCCATTTGTTTGATTTGGAGTGACTGCTCCACTATTAATTTCATCATATCAGCCTTTTGGCTCTCTGTTTTCTCAATCTCCTTAGTCAATGGGTCATGTGTAGTAGGCATCTTGATGTTTTTCTTCAAATCTATTATATCCATCTTCTTTTTCTTTACTATTTCTTCAGTTGCTTTCACATCTGAGGGATCATACTCAATCTTCACTACTAAGTGTTCTAAAGACTTAATTTTATTGTCATTTGATTGTGATGAAATCCTTTCCATCTTTAACTAGGATTGAGAATTTGATAGGGCTACCTGATTTTTAAACAAATTCATAGAAGTGTTTGTTAGAGTAGATGAAATCATTTCACCTGTTTTTCTGTGCATTTCCAATTGATAAATTGGATGGACACTTCTTGTATCAAACTCAAAAGAATTTTGCTTGTAATTTGTTGGAGTTTTAGGTTCTGTTGTCTTTTATTCTAAAAATTCCATATGCACTTCCCCTTTTCTGAATCAAAGGTAGAGAGAAGTTTTCCCTATGATGCTGCACTCTGTTTCCAAAATTAAACATAAGTGTTCTTTTAAAATATCTCATTTCTGATTTTAATCTCCCTGAATGTGTCAAAGACTATCTCTTCCTTTTCTCCAGTCACATTTGTAGATGATGAAACTTTAAGGGATTGTTGCCTTTCTGAAATTGGAGCCACAAGAAAGGATTTCCCCTTAGTTGGCGATGAATCTAGAATATCAATGATATTGGTGGTTGTTTTCTACAATGATCCTTTGTCTATGTTCATGTTCTTTCTGGGCTTCTTCTTGTATTTCAGGTTGAATTCCCTCACAAAAGTATCAGTACCTAGTGACTCGTCTTCTCTAAGCATTTTCCCTATTACTCCATGTTTTTGTTATTTTCCCTTTTTTGTTCTGTCTTCAGTGGTTTCCTTTTCCTATTGTCTTGGAGTCTGTACACTAGAAGAAGAAATCACGTGTTCCTCATATTCCTGCAATGTATTAAGCATCGACTCGATTTGGTTAATGTATTTTTCATTTTCATGCCTTTGAGTGTGAATATAGGCTATTGAATTGTTCTGCACCCTCTTCTTGGTTATGATACCCCATGGGTCATAGGACAATGTAAAATTGTGTGTGAAACTCATTTCTTTCAGTATTTTATCTACCTCCTCCCCTGCTTCTCTGATGTTACAAATGAAGGGACCAATTTAAGATTTGATCCTAAACTCAAACTTTTTCTTAGGTGCTAGAAAATGTACTTCATCTACATTAATATTTTGTCTGATATATTCAACTGCAAAGATCCTAATGGGGAGGAACTTTGGTAGCTTATAAGGGGTAACTCTTAATTCAGTGTAATTTTGGTACAAGTACCAATCACTTGTTCTTGCTTGATTTGTCATCTGCATAATTCTTCTTATTTCTTCACTAATCCTGGGTTTTGCATGCCCACTCAGGAGACTCATTTCTGGGTGAACAAACATTTCTACAAATGTTTTGTAGATGAAGTCTTTTGAGTCCTTCATCACTAATGTTGTCCAGAAAATAACAGATTCGGGTTCACCTTCTTCATTCAACTTTCTCATTGAAAATTGGAACTTGTCTGACTGAAAATAAACAAACATATAAACAAAAACTGAGGAGTATGAAACACTTCCATTGTGAAGAAATTGACAAACTTCTCATGAATGGAATCTACTAAAAATTGGTTGAAATTGAAGAGGATAGAGGGCTCAAATTTTGTTGATAGAATAGACAGGAAAGCTATGATAGCTTCATCAATCCATTGATCTAAATAATAGACAAGCAAATAAGAAAGAACAGTGACAATGTGTCTAGTTCTGTTAGGGAAAATAGAGGAGGAATAATGACGATTCATGTTTGGCAGAGGTGTGTGCTGAGTCATGAAGATCTCTAAGGTTTTAGCTCTTTTAGAAAAATCAACCTTTTAATACATTTTAGTGGGAATCTCATGGGAAAAGGGAGTAGTTCCTTCAATAGCATGGGCTTGCATCATCTGCATAATGGACTTGACATCAATTGTAAACAATATACGTCTTGTTGGAGCCATCACTACCATTTTTTGTGGATTATAGCATGAGTGGCATTTCCTGATTAGTTCTAGAAAACTATGTGTTTTAGGAAAAATGTAAAATGGTATATTAGTGTCCTAAAGGCCTATGTCATCCATCTCCTACACAAATTTATCATCCCACGACAATATATGTCGAAACCATTGAAATTGACTTGTGTTGAAATTATAACATAAGGGGATAAGAAGAAATGGGAATTTGGATAGGGAAAAAGAAAAATGATCAACCAGAAGTGGGATTTGAGAAAAGGAATATGTGATCACTGTAGAGAAAAAAATTACTCTACAACTATACTGCTGACAGAGTGAGCTTACTGCACTTTTTGTGTATGATTGAATGGAATTGAATTGCGCCTCATGGTAGAGAAAGCAAGTTAAAATTTGAAAATGGTGTGAAATGGAGATTTTATGGCTTTGGAGTGTTCCCATTGGGTTGGTCTGACATGGTGTGGGTCCATTTGCTAACGGCCCATCCAATTGAATGCACAACGACAGGAATGGAGGTGATAGGCAGATGGGACAGGTTGGCATTGTGAGGTGGCGGGCGCGACAAAAGGTCGCAATGGAAATGTGGTTTGACTAACGACATAAACCATTTTTTGAGGGGCCTAGGGAGTGGTAAGCGGTATGAGCGGGGGGGGGGGATGTGAAAACATGAGAGGGTGGTGTGTCAGTGGTTTGAAACCATCGATTTTGGACCCCCCGAATTAACTTTTGGAGGCTGAGGGGTGGTTGGGAAAGAACACAGGTCATCAAATCATATGGGATGAGTGGGGATATGATGAGAGATGAAGGATAGGTAGGATTGGATGTGACGAGTGAGCGAGTGGTGGGATAGAGGAATAAATACAAGTTGGAGTATAGAAAAATAGGGGTATAGAGTAAGGTTAGGGGAAATAATATTGAAAAATAATATAAGACCCCTTCCCATTTTAGTTTCTTCTCCTGACCTTAGGAAAAATAGTAGGATATTTCTTCCATCCTTGAAAGAACATTAATGTCTTTTTTTCTTTGGATTTTCTTCAATCTACATACCCTTATTTTTTTAATCTAGCTTTTTTTCTTTCTCATTTGCTGGGTGCATTTGGACTTACAGGCCCTTTCTCTTTTCTCTTTCTCTTTCTTTTTCATTTACTAGGTGCATTTGGACTTGCAAACCCTTTCCCTTTTCTCTTCTTTTTTCTTTTTAATTCTATCCTACTCTATGACTTATCTCTCCCCTAGGTCCAAATTAAACAGTTGAACCAATTTTATTTTTACCTAGCCACTGATTGTCCAAGATTAAACTGGTTGGCAGATCTTTATTTTCTACCCTATCAATAGAAATTGAAATTTGTTCAATCATGCTTAGACTGTATGATTTGAACAACATTTGGGGTTTTCTTTCTCTTCTTACTTTTTCTCTTTTGTTCTTTTTCTTCTTTTTATATACCCTCTTTTCATTTCTTTTATTTTCCCCTTTTTTTTTGTGAAATCAGTCGAATATTGGAATCTCTGAACAATTTTAAATATGCAAACTGTGAAATACTCAATCACCCTTAGATCCTATAAATTATAGGACCCTAATAGGGGGAATAAAGGGAGGTAAGAAGAAAGAATTAGAGAGAGAATGGTGGAGAGATAGAGGAGGTGATAAGGAATATGGAGAGAGAGAGAGAGGGAGGGAGGAGAATAGGAGGTAAGAGAGAGAGAGAAGCAGGGGAGAGAGAGAGAGAGAGAGAGAGGAGGGAGGGATATATAGATAGATTGGAGAAATCGAGGGAAGAAGATATGCAATAAGAGAGAGAGATGGAGAGAGGGAGGGAGGGACAGAGAGATTGATAGATATGGAGTGTGATATAAGTGTTTGGTGGGTTGAGATAGAGAGACAAAGAAGGAGAGATTTAAGGAGATATGGATATAGATGGAGGGGTGATAGAGGGAAGAATACTTTTTGAATTAGATGCATTGATTTCAGTGTAGATTATGATTTTTAATCCTATTTGATTACTTGCACTAAATGCATTTATTCCAGCGTAGATGGTGATTTCTAATCCTATTTGATTTCTTGCACTAAATGCCTTGATTTCAATGTAGATTATGTATAATCCTGTTGACACCTAATCATTAGGATTGGGTGAATAAGTGTATCTGATGTAAATAAATAATAAGAAATATGAATAGTCATCGGGAGATGAAGTGAATAGTCTCTCCTTCATGTATACAATAAAGACCTACCTGAATGAATAAATGTGAATTGATTTGGAGGAGTTACTGGCTAGTCTGACATGGTATCAGAGCCAATGCTATTTTTGGCTTCCCTATGCTTTGTAACTCCCTATTCTGCCTATCAGAACCTGAACCCATCATTAGTTCCTTGCTATTCACTATTATTCTCTACTACACTACTCCTGTCCTGTCGCTGCTCCATCTGAATACAAAACACTCATGGTTATTGTCTCTTCTAATCTGAGTACACCCTTTGTTGTGATTGCCATACTCAACTTCACACACATTCCATACCAATCTACTCTTTCTCCTGCTCTCATTCTTTTACATTTCATTTTATTGTGATATTATGCTGTCATAAGACATTCACATTCCTTCTTCCACCGTGTGGTACTTGGAATTCTATAATTGTAGGGACATTGTCTACCACATCCATGGTATAACACCTTCTAAGGTCACACCTTTGTAACATATTTTAATATATGTAGCCCCTTCTGGAAATTTAGCTCCACAACCATGACAAAATGTGGATAGTCTTATGAAAATATCGTCTCCAGGAAATCTGGAAACTTTCCTGAGAAGAAACTGCTAACGACATTTCTTATTAAAACATTCGCACCCTCAGCTTCTCGTACTGTATTGGAAACCTGAGCTCATGTGCACCTGAGAAGATAAGTGGTCGGTGAATTGTTGACAATCTCCATCGTGGTTGATTGGTGAAAGGATCACTAATATCTAAGTTAAGTGATGATGAGTACAAGGTATCTGAATAGTGTATGCAATCGTGGTTTGTGGCTTTTGTTATTATAAGCCTGCTCCATTTTTTTTGGATGGTTTTAATACATTGTTTTTTAATACATAATTTTAATACTTGTGCCCTACCTCTATTGTGTAATACCACGCTACCATACATATTTATCTTTCTCCACCAGTAGCCATACTACTTTCCCATACTGCCTCATTGGTTGTGTGTGGTTTTTGGATAATGTTGAACGTTGCTGCAATAACCATGTGGGTTGAACTCTTGTAAAAATTTATTAATGTGTTGGTTGGGATATAAAATATTATTTGTATTTTGATGATTGTGTGCACAAGAACCCGATCTATGATTTTTTAACATCAAAAGAACATTTTGCCAGCAGAAGTATTTTTTTTAAAAGTACACAGATTTTACAGTATACAGTTTCTTTTTTTTGCCAGCAGAAGTTTTTTTTTACAATATGCATTCAATCATATCTATTGTGGGAATAGTTCTTACTAGAAAGGAGAAATATCCTGAGTGGTCTGGGATGATAAAACAAACTCTCATTTTCAATGAGTTGTTGAAAGGAGTGTGTATTGGATATGGAGACAAAGAACCAAAACAACCTACCTTAGACAACAAGCTCGCCATTTGGGAAAATAAGAACAAAAAAGCCTATGCATTAATTGCAGCATCTATAAGTGAAGAGGTGAGTCGCCATATTTTTCCATTTTCAACTGCTTTCAAAGCCTTACAAAAGCTAAAAGAACTCTATGACTCATATTCTACACTTGAAGTTGTTCAACTCATGATTAAACCATTCACTCTTGAATTGCAAAATAATGATCCTCTTGCTCTTGCATCCAAAGTAAAATCTATAATGCATGATATCAAAGCCACTAAGGTTGTATTGGATATTCCTATTATCTCTTTTCTCAAGGAACTTTATCATACGTCAATTATCTTGAGTCATTACAAGTAAATGGAAATCTCAAAGATATTACCTTTGACTCTCTTCTAAAAAATGTTGTTGAAAGAGAGAAAGCTTTTGGAAAGAAGACAACCCCTGAATCTTCTGAAGAAGCTGTGTGCCTTGCTCATAAAGAAAAGAATCCTACTCAAGATTTCTCCAAAGGAAGAGGTGGTTGAAGAGGAAGAGGAATATATTTAAGAGGCACGGGGCGCAGACACTCTCAAGGAGAAAAGTAGGACTTGCACTGCATACGCTACAAAAGAAATGGATCACATGATGCCTCTACATGCAAGTTACCATGGGACAAAATTGAGCATTAAAGAAGCCAACAGAAAGGTAAAACTAATGACACAGAAAAATATAAAGCACCTGAATCTACTCATTATGTTGTGGCACAATGTAATATTGGAATAAATGAAGACTTATTTAATGTTTCACTTGCTTCTTGGAAAAATGATTGGTTGCTTGATTCAGGAGCAACTTACCACATGACTCATAGAAGGTTTTCTTTTAAGAATTTACTGAAAATTTTGATGGAGCAGTATACTTGGCAGACCAATCAAAAATCAAGCCATCACGGCTTGGCACAATCAAGCTTAAAATGCCTGGTCTTCCAGACTTTCTTCTGCATCATGTTCTATATCTCCCATAGTTGAAGAGAAAATTGTTGTCTTTGGTCAACATTCGCTAGAAAGGTCACTCCATTCATATGTGTGATGGAAACCTTGAGGTGAGAAAAGCATCTGACCACTCACTTGTCATGAAGGGAATAGAAGAAGAAAAGCTTCTTAAGCTACAAGGTACCTCTGCTTTTGCACAATATTTCTCATACAATTCTCATTATGAAGAAGGTACACTTCCAACATGTTTATTATGGCATGCTATATTTGGACATTTAAACTATGACAACCTCTGCTTGTTGAAGAAAAATATGATGCTTGCATTCTAGGAAAGCATAGCAAGCAGTCTTTTCATGATTCACATTCAAGAGCACATAGAAAAGTTGAACTCATTCATTCAGATTTATGTGGTCAAATGGCTGTTCCTTTTACAAATGGAAATGAATATATGATGACATTTATTGATGACTACACCAGAATGTGTTGGGTTTATTTATTAAAGAACAAATATGATGCTTTTCAAACATTCAAAAACTTTCATACATGGACTGAAAATGATGCACAATCTCATATTGGCTCAATTCGCACTAATAATGGGAAAGAATACACTTCAAATGAATTTGAAAACTATCTTCGCCAACATGGGATCAAACATCAAACAATTGTGCCTTATAATCCCCAATAGATTGGTGTAGCTGAAAGAATGAATAAGACAATCTTAAATATGGTGCACTCCATGATGTTTTTCAAAAATGTAAATTTAATGTTTTGGTATGATGCAGTTCTATGTGTTGTATATATAAAGAATAGATGTCCATCTAATGCTATTAGAGGCAAGACTCCATATGAAATGTGATATGGGAACGTTCCTTCGGTAAAGAATCTCAGGGTCTTTGGTTCCACCTGTTATGCCCTGATACCAAAGGTACATAGAAACAAACTTGGTGCAAGAAGTTGTAAGTGTATCTTCCCGGGGTATTCAAACACCTCCAAATCATACCATCTCTATGATGAAGTCAATAAAAATTTTGTTGTATCTAGAGATGTAATCTTTCTTAAATCATCCAAAAATGACAATGTTGTTGAGGGGAAACTTGATCGATTTGCTAGATTCGCAAATGTAATATCATTTCAAGAATTTGATAATCCAATTCCACATCTTGAAGGGGGCATTCATATACTAGATCAACATGTGGAATCTTCTTCTAAAGAACTCCCTCGCCCGCATGAAACTCCAACAATGGATGATGCTTTAAGTGATGTGATCGATATAATTGGGAGACTCAATCTTAATTCAGTCCCAACTCAATAAACGGAGCAGCCTGGACCATCTGAGAAAGATCTTCCAAAGTGGCTAACAAAGGTACTTGAAAGTGTTCATCCTGATGAGGTTGGAAAGACAGGAACTCAAAATTCAAACCGGAAAAATGGAGGTGATGTAGATGACTCTGATTCACCTGTTGATATGGATGTTTCTTATGATTGTGAATTGAATTTGTCTACAAATTTCAAACAAACTTCCTTCAAACAAGAAGAATGGAAATAAGTGATGCAAAAGGAGTATGATGCCCTGATAAATAAAGGCACTTGGAAGCTGGTTGATCCTCCATTAGGAACCAAACCAATTGGCTACAAGTGGGTCTACAAGAACAAGTATAAAGCTGATGGCTCACTTGACAAGCACAAAGCTAGGCTTGTGGCAAAAGGTTTTGCACAGAAGGAAGGGGTCAATTATGAGTAGACTTTTTTGCCCGCAGCAAAATGGGCTACCATCCAGACACTCTTTTCCCTAGCAGCTTAGAACAATTGGAAAGTCCATTAAATGGATGTCAAAATCTTCTTTCTTGAATGGAGATCTAAAAGAGAATGTTTTAATGTCCCAGCCGGAAGGATTTTCTATGAAAGGATATGAACAAAAAGTATGAAAACTTGTGAAATCCTTGTATGGCCTTAAACAAGCACTGTGAGCCTAGTATGAAAAACTAACTGAGCATCTTATGAAACTCAACTTCAAACATTATGATCTTGATGGTGCAACTTTATTTGTCCAAAAAGTTGGAAAAAGAGTTCTATATCTTGTGGTATATGTAAATGATCTTTTGATGGTAGGGAACAATGAAAGCTGTATTGCATTGATAAAGAAGGAATTGAGGAAAGGTTTCGAAACGATTGATTTGGGCTATGTTCATTACTATCTTGGTATTGAAGTAACTCAACATCCAAAGTCAATATTCCTTTCTCAAAAGAGGTACATCGGAGATCTGTTGAATAGGTTTGCCATATGCAATCCCCTTACTAATCCAATGGAACAAAACTTAAAGATCACATCCATTGAAGGAAAAGAATTTGAGGATGCAACAAAGTATAGACAGGTTGTAGGAAGTCTCAACTACCTAACTACTACTAGACCAAACATTTCGTTTGTTGTTGGAATCCTCTCCATGTTTATGCAAAAGCCTTGTGAGGGGCATTGGTCTACTGCAAAAAGAGTTCTAAGGTACTTGAAGGGAACTCAAGACTTTGGAATCAAGTATACACAAGTGGACGACTTCAATTTGATTGGATACTATAATTCAAACTTCGATGGAGACAAAGAAACTGGGGTATCTACTTCAGGTTATGCTATGAGTCTTGGATCAGGAGTTATCTCCTGGAGATCATGTAAACAATCAGTTCTAGCAAATTACACAACATATGCAGAATATGTTGCAGTAGCTGAGGCAACAAAAGAAATTGCGTGGCTCAGGAAAATTCTTGAAGATTTGCAAGTAAAACAAGAACAATTGACTCCACTGATGATTGACAATACCTCGGCAATAAAGTTAGCCAAGAACCAAAAGTTCCATGATCGAACGAAGCACATCAATAGTAAATATCATCTAATTCAACATCACGTTGAGGCCAAAACAATCCATCTCCAACATTTTTCCACTAATGAGCAAATTGCAGACATCTTCACCAAAGGGCTTGGAAGAGAAAAACTTGAATGATTCAGAACGATGCTTGGACTCACCAACATCCCTTTAGATTAAGGGGGGGATGTTGACACCTAATCATTAGGATTGGGTGAATAAGTGTAAATAATGTGAATAAATAATAAGAAATATGAATAGTCACTCGGAGATGAAGTGAATAGTCTCTTCCTCATGTATATAATAAAGAAAAACCTGAATGAATAAATATGAATTAAAGTGGAGGAGTTACTACCTGGTCTAACAAATCCTATTTGATAGTTTGGACTAAATGCATTGATTTTAGTGTAGATGGTGATTTCTAATGCTATTTGATTGCTTGATTTCTTGATTGCTTGCACTAGATATATTGATTTCAGTGTAGATGTTGGCTTATAATCCTATTTTCTTACTTCGACTAGATGCATTGATATCAGTGTAGATGTTGGTTTATGATCCACTTTTCTTACTTGCACTAGATGCATTGTTTTGAGTGTAAGTGTTGATTTCTAATCCTATTTGATTTCTTGCATTAGATGCATTGGTTTAAGTGTAAATGTTGTTTTCAAATCTTATCTAACTTCTTGCATTATATTATTTGATCTCAGTGCAGATGTTGATTTTTGATTTGATGTAATTCGATGTATGATGGTACATTAATTTTAAAGTGATTGGATTAACATTGTGCATTGATTTCAATGTAAGCACAAAAAAGTATTGAGAATGTACATTGACTTTTTTGGTATAGTACTTCAACCTATTAATATTAGAGAGAAAGAGAGAGAAGGTATGATGTTTAGTACAATATCTCGAGCTAAGATTTAAATGGTTTATGATTGAACCTGCCATTTTCATATAATCGATATGAAAATATGACAATCGATATGAAAAGATGACAAAAGTAACAAGGGTGACAATGAGAATAGTATAAGAAAATAGTTTGAGATTAATCACAATGAAGACTATTTTCAATTGATTATATTCTTAATATTCACATTTTCTATCATTCAACACTATTACATTGTCACTTTACATTATAATAACTTATTTCATCAGTTTTCGTCATTAAAGTTATTAACAATATTTAACATCTCAACAAACTGAGGTAGCTAAGAAAATTTAAAATTAAAATGACCCAATTAATGAGAGACATATCTAGCATACTTAAAATGATTATATGAATATTATATGAATTTACATATTATTGATCAAATGAATCATATGTTCGTGATATTTTCTTTTGCTGCACACAATGAAAAACAACATAGATCCATCTTAACGTTAGATCTATCAAGCGTCGATAGGGATCAAATCTCTCCACATGCAAACCTTTATTCAAGTTTTGCATTATTTAAAAAGGTTTTTCACCTCGAGATATTTGATCCCTCTCGATGCTTGATAGATACAGAGTTAATATGTATGTAGTTGGTATATAACTAGAGTTCATCAGTGATAAGCATGAAGGAAATATACTACAAGGGAAGATAAAACTCATTTTAGTTAAGTGTATTTCAATTCTACAAATGAATAAATGTAGTCAAAAGAGGGGTTCGCTATTTATGATATAAGTAACCAATATGAATGAGGGTAGCAAAGCTAGGCTTGAGGATCATCATATTTTAAAACAACAATATAATAGTGTGTTTCTAGAAAAAATATTGAGATTACTACACAAGAGAGACACTAATTTCTCAATTGAATTAATTTTCAATTCAATGTTGGTTTCTAAGACCATGTATGACATGAACACCCGCGAGCTACTAGAATTAAAGCTACAATGGAAAGAGTTGTTGGATAAAGGATATATCAAACCCATTATATTTCCCTAGGTAGCCCTAGCACTATTTGTGAAGAATATATATTGTACACTAAAACTATGTATTGATTATACGTAATTGAATAAATATATAGTAAAGAACAGATACCCACTACCTAGAATTGACCAGTTATTTGACTATCTAAAAGGAGCCACTATATTTTATAAAATTCATTTAATATCTCGGTATCACCAAATCAAAATTATGAAGAGGATATTCATAGCATTATGCTCAAAAGGAGGTATGGTCATTATGAGTTCATGGTGGTACCATTTAAAATTACAAATTCCCCAGCCACATTTGTTTGCTTCATGAAAAATGTCCTTAGCTAGTACTCATATATGCCTTTGTTAGTTGAATGACATTTGTATTTACTAGAAACCTAGGGAAGAACATGAATAACACTTGAAGGCATTGTTGCATTTGCTAAGAAAACAAAAACTATATGAAAAATTTAGCAAGTGGGTTATTTAATGGGTAGGCTCAATACAGGTGTCAATATTGAATAGCATTCTCCACTCTATAATTTGGGTGAAGCCCCTGTGTCTAAAATTTAGAGAGTAAGAGAGTCACTAAGGTGCTTACTACAATAGAATAGGTTAATCAACCACTTGGACAATGGACTCGACTTATTGAGTGTGAGAAAATCATTGGTGTGAAATTGCACCCTTCTAAGCTTTCCATTAGAGTTTGGATTTGGATATTGGTTGGTGAGTTACAATATAATTTATAATGTAGTTGGCTTATGGTTGGGTGGCAAGTAGAAGTCCCTCAAATTTCAAAAACAAATCTAACTCATTCAGATAAGTATAACGACCTATGCATATTTTGGTTAAATGGTGATTATGCTTGACATGATAATTTCTCATATATGATTTTGCATGGTTCAAGATTGAATGCCTAAATCTCTATGTATTCCTAGTTGACTAATCATCATAATTTTCCATGGCAGCCATGAATGTTTGAATTCAGACTTGAATGACATCTTTGTGACTTGTGGGATTACTTATGTCATTGTGAGAAACTGTTTAAAGGCATTTAATTACCCTATGAATTTATGAGCTCTCATTTATCTAAAATGCTTGTTATTTGGGAATCATACTTAAGATTATTGGATGAACTACATGTTCTCATATTTACTTATGTGCTAGATATTAATTAAATATTTGCCTATAACTTATGGTATCTTATGTTAGAAGTTGTATTTTAAGGTTATGAGACTTATTATGCAAATAAGGTCCTCATTTTTGTTTTCTCACTTTGAATAATACTCCATAGCTTTGAATATTATTTGCATGATCTAGGGTTAACTAAGATTTGTTTGCACATTTCAAATCTTTGGACTTGATTGTTGTCTCATAAACATGGTGTTTTACCAGAAACATTAGCTGTTTAGAAAAAAAATAGTAAAAGTCCCTTGAATTTCCCTCTCTACAGGCCTGTGCAAAAATATGGAACTCATAAAGGACAAGTTGATCGGATTTCCCATCTAATTCATGAATCCATCAAATATGGAACTCATAAAGGACAAGTTTATAGGATTTCCCATCTAATTCCTGAATGCATCCTATGAGTTGTACATCCAACCAGATAAGGCATGAAATAATTGAAAATAGTACAGATTTAGTTTGAATCAAATTTAGTGGTAAAGTGTTATTTAAAACTAGAGATCCATGATGGACCTAACTTTACCAATCTTTTTGGTTTCTCTTTATGTTTTGAGCACAATCTATGGAAACTTATAGTAGATGAACACAACCATAATTTTTTAAAATTGTTATAATATGAGCTATACATCAAGGATAATAATGTAAAGATTCTAAAGTTCCTAAGTGGATTACTATAATTGCATCGAGAGGCACTCTACTGTTATTATAGGGTAGATCTCACGTAAAATTGTAAACATGTAAATTGAAATATAAATGTAAACATGTTGAAAGGACATTGATTTATGTGGTCCCAAGGTGGGAGATAACCACTCAGTCCGGACCTTAATATGATTCCTTTTCCATCTAAAGTGGTGGCTCTAATTGTGGATAATGGTACTAGTTTCCCAGTGTGGGTTTTAAGATGAGAGTGGGTGGTTCATGAAAGCAAAATGTTGTCACTGATAAAAAGAAAACATAGTCATAACTACACCAAAGCATTCACAAACATACAATATTGAATTCTTTGCAATTTTTTTTTATAAAATTTTGGACCCTTCTCTGAATTCATGACAAGGGTATAAATACTATTCTAACTAATGTGAAAAAACAGATTATACAAAAATTTGAGGAGGTTTCAAATAACCTTCCTCCTATCTAGTTAACTAACTCTAAAAATAAACAATGCCTTGATGAGGAGAACTAAGATGATGACTTGCTATCTACCAGATTATCCTTCAAATTGAATATATCGGTCATTGGCTTGGGTTGAGGAGGTTCCCTAAAATGTGTCTTCAGTTGTCCTGTGAAAATCACATCGGTAAGAGGTGGCAGCATCCACTAAGTTGAAATAAGTGAGCAATTAAGGGTCATGATCTGGCTATGCAGCATTACGAGGTATTGCCAATACAACTCCCAGTCGGTCTTGGTAAATATTGTGATTGCCTCCCTTTGAGTCTCTGCCTTTTCCTGTGAGTTTTTATGCAAAGCACCTAAATTGGGCATTTCTTTTAGACTACCTTCCTTTAGCAGGTTGGTGACAAGTAGAGTGTGGTTCACCATATTGATTATATTCTTCGATACCCCAGCTGTCCTTACCACTACTAGCATAGATTTGTTGATTCTCATGCCCCAATATGTGAAAAAAATGTCTTTCTGCGTGTCCTCGATTTCAGGCATATTAGCCTTCCTTCAATATTTTGTTTCATCCCATTCAATGAACCCTGAGATTCTGGTGTTTAGATCAATAAAATTGGTTCTCTGGTCCATCGCCTTATCTATTAGCTGGTCACGAGAGATCAGATAAGGAGTAATGTGTGACATCTTTTGCCAGAAATGCTCTTTTTGTTTCATTAAGAGTGAATTTAGTTCCAGGGCCTCTTTAATGAACTCCTTAGTAGTAGGAACATCCTTATATCTTTCCATGGCTTCTTACTATTCTTGGAGTTGCATGTTTTTAGCCGATATATCTGCTTGATGGTTTATTTTTAGGACCTCCACGCTATGTTCCAATTGCGCAAGCTACTCAGCTGCTTGCTTGTTCACACTTACTTTCTCTGTTTCATGCTACTGCTACAGTTGTGCAATCCTCTCCTCCTTTTCTCTCAACAAAGTAGAGACCTCAGTGGCTTTTTCCATGGTGGTCATTGCATATGCTCTCATGAACTGTGACAATCTAGTCAAGTTATAAGCTTGGTTGAAAGGAATGTCCCTCTAAACAATGTCCACTGTCTTGTTTCCAGGTGGGAACTCGGGTGTTTATACCCTTTTATTTTTCTCTATCTTCTTACTAGTACCTTGTGGAGTGGGCCATAGAACACATCAAGTGGAGGGGTTTCGGTCACCTTCAAGATGATCTCTGATATGGGAAGAGTAGGGATAATATCAATCTTCTAGGATGTTGTTTCTTTCTCATCCATAGGCTTGGACTACTCATCCATGTATTTGGACTACTCGTCCATAAACTTGGACTATGTATTCCCTTAAATATGTAGAGGAGTTTGACGCTCCATTGTCTTCTGGGTATCTATCATTTTGGGGGTGTCTTGTAATTTTTGATTAAACTAATCCCACTCCTGGTCCAAACTGATGCGTTTGACCTCTGAACTGATTTCTTTAGGTGGGGTGTTTATAACCTGTTTGTCAGCTGACTTCCTACCGGACTCTGTTGTATTATCTGTCTCTTGGGCTTTCCTTGTATTTGGTGTTTTCTCAGTATTCACCTATGAGACTGTATGAGAACTAGGTCCTTCCCTAGTAACAGTCACACTTGGTGTGGGCTTATCCTCTACCTTCAACAAATTCATTGGGATCACTTTGAGCCTTTCATTCATAAATTCCTAAAAGCTTTCAAAACTTTCAAGACTCAGGTTTGCTTTAGCCCATTTGAACAATTGCTCGAAGGACTTGGCCAACTGTAGTAGGTCTTCAAAATCATTATCCTCATGGTTGTATGGCTTGAGCTTTACCACAGTAGTGATGTTATGTGCTACCTTGCCTGGATCGAATTTCCTTTTCAGCAATGTATGAAGCTTGATGGATTCCATGTTTACTGACTCCATAATGGCATGATTAAAATTTGATAAAGCAAAAGAACCACATTTGATAAGAAAATAGGGCCATAATAACTTATTTTCTTTCAGGACTTTAGCTAGGCATTTTCCCATAGTTTGGTGGGCGATTTCCCTTGCTAACAATTTATCAAAAACATATAAAGAAATGAAATGTGGGTTAGTTGTGATAGCAAAAACCCTAATGTGGGTGAACCATCCTTCAATAAAATATTTGCCGACAACTAGAAGGTCTATTGCGGCTTCTTAGGAAAACCTGGGGGCTTTCTTATTGAAAATTATTTGATGCAGGAGAAAAATAACAAAATGAAATACCTTATAGAGATGAGGTATATAATGGTATTCCCATATTTTCTGATGACTAACATGGATAGGGTAGGGGTCCTGTAAGGTCCATTTCCAACCCATGGTTAGAAATGTAATGTAGAAAAAAATGGCATCCATAATGTAGGCACTAAAATAGAAAGGGGGAAGGTTCTCTAGAGAGAAGGCTCTCTTCTGTTGATATTGGGTAATGATGGTGGCTACGTTATCAGATTGGATGGTGGTCCAATTCATGATGTGGGAATTAACTTAGGCATCAACCAGAGGAATCCATTATATGGAAAACATACAATTATTGAGCAACCTATATAGTCTACATAACATAGCAAATTCATAGTTATAAGGGTTTTCCAAAGAGGCTATAGCATATATACCCAATTTGTCAAATTTGAAATTGTTGTCCAATACTCTCTAGCCCTAAATCAGCTTAAAGGGGTCTATGTCCTTCTTTGTGAAGCTGGCCACGTATGTCTTATCATATATATCCTGAGGATCAGGTATATGATACATTTTCTTCATGTCCTCTGTTCTGAATGATCCCATGGGTTCATTTATTCAATCCCTGAATTGCCTATCTTCAATGGTGAGGATTTCAACCACCCACCTGATCATATCTGTGTATGGGAGAATTTCAGCCCTTGCTCCTATCCTATGCAGGAATGAACAAGTAGCATCCTTCAACTGAATCCCCAAAGGTCTTGTTGATACAATTGTTTCTCTTGTAATAGTAATATTGGGATGTTCATCGTGGACCTTATTTTAAATGACCTCCCAAGTTGTTGCTCCTCCATCAAAGCTGCATAATGTATTAGAGAATATGGGAGCCATCTCTATAAACTCATATTCAACAATGCTCTGGTTTTTTTGTTTCTGCATCACCTTCCTCAATGACATGTCTTTTGTAGCTTGCCTTAAATGGCCAATATATATCAACACAAATGGTATCAGGCAATTATATTTGAAAGAATTTTTGGAATGACCTTGGATTGTGAGAGAGGTTTAATGAGATAATCAACATCAACTACCCATAACTTGTGTCACACGGAATGAGTCGAGGTTGCGGACAAGATCAATCTTCCTAGTATCTAAAGATATCTAGTGACAAGCAAGCCAATCAAAAACTATCTTTCCCTAAATATGCAATTAAAAACAAAGGCAAACAAGTGTTTTAGGCCTACCTTGGGTCCAATGCAAGTTTGTGGAAGCCTCGCTCCCTCGCTCCAAATGAGCTTCCTTGAAGTGTAAGTCTGCAAACAAAAACAAGCAAACAAATTAAATAGCACCTGAAAAGCCAATATCCTAAAGCATATTCATCATAATGATCAAGGATATTATGAAACAAACCACATAAGACAATTTGTTGAGAAAAATGAATCTCATTGTATTAATTCAAATCAAAGAAGAACTTTACAACCTATGCCTTGATGCTGTACAAGCTCCTCCCAGGGTCCGACAAGAAGTCTCCTCTACTTTGACAAGTTTCACTCACTTCCCAATGAAACCAAAAGGTATGTGATCTCTCCTCTCAAGTTTAACTAGGAAGTCCCAATTCCATCATAATTTACCCTCAAAATGTTCAGCTTCTAACCTCTCTAGCAATTGACCCAATGCCTTGATTTATAGTGCAATGAAGGGAAGTTACTAGGTCCTCCTTCAAAGGGATAAAGTCCTCCTTCAAAGGGATAGCTCCTCCTATCAAGGGATTAGCTCCTTCTCTTTTGGGATGCATGAACCACCTTGGAGCGAACAATCCACGTAAAAATTCCTTCTAGAAACATCTAGAACTAACCCAAAGTGAGTTTTTTAGAATAAACTTGCACCTTTTTTACTTTTACAGGGGTACGCACCCACCCCTTTACAGACAGAGCGTGCAGATACGCAGGTAATATGAACAAAGGGTGTGGGCCTGTAGGCAAAAGTGAGAGAAAGTGCAAAACCAGAGTTTTATTGATTTTTAATGTCTTTCTCTCATTTGAAAAGCTTGACATGAAGAGCTAAGGTCTGAGACTTGATTAGGAGGCCAGTATAAGTGATGATAGACCCATACTAACTGCAAATAGTCATGGTGACGATATTTTTGTCTAACAGATTGCCCCCTAAAGTGCGAAGTCTGTAGTAGATGAGGATTTCATTTATCATTTAGGAAGAGTGAAGTACTTTATCATTTTGAGGGTCATCTTGTGGAGAGCCTGGTTGGAACCTGTAAAAACATTCAAATGCAAAATATATATATGAGATCATATCATCGTTGAGGTAGGCATTCCCATACTCAATTCAAAACTAACTAGAAAGCTGACTACTGGCCTGATATAGGAACGATCTTGTAATACATCACAAGTATAAACACATGTAGACACAGTATGGACACAGCCATCTGTTTATGAATAGTCTACAATATAAAGAATACAAAATTCCTTGCAGCCTGGATGGTGGAAACTAGATCCAGGGTCTTCATTTCTACTTCCCAAAATAGTACGATTCTATCCATGCGAATGAATGTGTTGAAGTCGAACATGGTAGAAACCACTTGATTACCAGTCGATGATGTAAATTGTTAACAAGCGTGAGAGAAACCACCAATAATGACAATGGCTCTCAAAGTACTCAGTACAATCCATGAGATGTGATTAGGTGTGTTGATGTCGAACATGTCACAAAATCCTTCTCTCGAAGGTCAATAATGCAACCTATCATCGAAGGCGAGAAACCTGCCATTAAGGCATGCAAATCCCAAGGTACTGGCGATTTCTAGATCATCTTTCTAGATAAAGAGCTGAAGTCGATAGAAAGCGATCCGTCGTAGGCAAGCCCTCAACACGAAATCATAGATCAAGTTTGAAGAAATTTAGTTGCAAGGATTGACTCAGGGATGGTCAAGATGGATGACAGATATTTTTGCAGATGAATGGCTTATTTGAACTGACCTCTTGAACACATAACGACACAACAGATGGTTTGGTGACAATTGAACCAAAGTTAATACCCAGAAACTGGCTGAAGACTTTCAATGTGCTTTGATCAACTGTTAGGCAAAGGATTTCCCAACCCAGGTGAATGAAAGTGTCGTGTTCAAGAGTGGTTACAAAGTATGACAAACAGGCTCATTTTTCTCTCTTTTCCCCCACCATTTCTGGCAAGTACCTCTTTATTTTTTACAAGCTTGAGGAGGATAACATATGCTTGATTATAAGCTCATCCTTCGGATGAGTCCAACTTAGTTTAAATTCAAACCCTAAGGAGTGGTTCGTTCCTATTTGTAATTGAATAGGTCCTTTACTATCAAAATTTAATGAGTCCAGTATAGGAGAAACTCGGCGTTTTTCATTTTTAGAGAGTCTGAAAAAACTGAAGAAGACTCCAGGGTTGACCTTTTTTGTAAATTTGTCTCTCCCAAGCCCAAAAAAGTATAAAATAATACTTGAGAGAACCGCTTGATATTTTACGACCAAGGATTACTTTTCGTAATTAGTGCCTCTGATCCGAAAAAGTAAAAAAGCGATCAACGACACGTCATTTTATGACCAATATCAAATTTGAAACGACAAAAACCCGACAGTCTTTTCATGGTTTTACGGTTAGAAAAGGGTTGTAAGAGGACCATCTTTTTAGTTCCGTTTTAACGAGCTTAAAAAGAAAAACTCGGCAATCTTTCCATGTTTTGGGAGTCAGAAAAGATCTTAAAGGTGACTCTAATGTTTTTTCATTGAAAATGACCATTTTCGCCTAAAAAATCCGTTATCCTGAACAAAAACTCAAACATTACTCATACTTGTTTAAAAATGGGTAAAAATGTCGCAAAAAACACCTTTTCAAAGTGAAACATAAACAAATTTGCAATTTATTTATTCAAAAAACTTATAAAAAGGACTTTTTACCATTCATTTTTACTGTTTGAGATTTAAGTGAGAAAAAAGGGCTTTTGGCCAGAAACTTCCCGTGAAGATTGCGGAAAATCTGTCCGTCGGAATTGAATGCCGTCTCCTCCAGGTAATCCACATCATCCTACTCTTCATTTTTATCCATTTGGAATTGTTTTTTAGGGGTTGATTTTTATTTTTAGGAGGTTTTTAGGTTTCAAAACCCATGCATAGGGGCCCGCGGGTTTACCACAGGGGACCCGCGTACCCCGACTTTCTTGCAATGGGAACCTCATGCACTGTCCCTAACAAGAGGGTGCGTACCCCACACAAAGGTTTGTAAAAACCTAACTAACTCAAAAATTACCCAAAGAAATCAATTTTATGTTCTAATTCACCTTTTTACTTTATTATAGGATATCCATCATGCTTGATAGGCAAGAATGAGAGCACGAGGATGTGGACCTCACCACGATGAATCATCAACCTTCGATCGATGCATCGAAGGCATGCGGCTTGTACAAGTTATGGGCCATACCTGGCATGAGGGCCCAGGTTGACGTTTTGCAGTGGTTGGTTGATAGATGGAGCATACAGGACCAATGTTTCTTTATTGGAGGACACCAGCTCAAAATCGAGCCAGCTGACATATACTTCTTGACTGGTTTTCCTAGGAGGGGTGAACATTTGACTATATTTGGGCCTAGGGCAGGTGGCCAGTCTGTCGAGAGCCTCCGCCTAAAGTTTTGTAATGTCCAGAACCGGGACAAAGGGATAGATTTCAAAACCATATCCTTTCCTGAACTCGTGGTCATAGCATTCATAGTTACCAACCTCTACGACAGTGCAACGCTACACGTTTCCACCAGATCCCAGATGCGGATGGCAGTTGATTGCTTTTGAGGCACCATTTTCAATTGGTGCGATGTTGTGTTGGCCAATGTGAAGGGCCAACTAACCAGGGCCAAAAACGGACAGCTAAAGACCTTTGGTTATGGGGCTATAGTTATGAGTTTTAGCCTAGAGAGGGTTCTGATTCTGATCCCACAGCAGCTTACTGTTGGAGCTGGGCTTCCTTGACAGCCCAAACTGATGCGATGGGTTGCAGTTATGGCCCGTCATCCTGATGAGGGGACCGAGGTCGTTCGGTTCAAACCTGAGTATTTCTAATGGTTGGAAAACCAGGTTTTTGCTATTTAGGACTTCCCTTATGCTGGGGCTGATTTTCATGGAGACCCAGACATGGCTCTTCTGCCAGGAGAGAAACGGGATGATGCAGGTAAAATCATTTTCAACATTTTTCCTAATTTAATTTTTAGTTGTTTTTATATCGTCCCATAACTTATAGTAAAAATTTTCAAATGCAGATGTGGGCCCACGGTGACCAGCCGCTCTCCGGCCTTACAAGAGGAAACAACCAGTTACACCGGCTCCAGCCCCACAGGACGAATCAGCAAAGACCTTAGCCGAGCTGGAGAGTCATTTAGAGCGACTGACAGGGGACATGCCTAAGACTAGTATAGATGACATCCCTCGTCAACTTCAGCATTACGTGATTGGAGTCCAAGGACCCTTTAGGAGGTTCCCTTGTAAGGTGTCTTGTGCAATGGTTTCGTATCAAGATCATCACCGGTGATGGGATGATCGCCTATTGTAGTCACATGTGACATTTTTTCTTTTTTGTACTTGTCATTTTTGCCGATAATAATATGTGTTTCAACCTATGATCGAGGACGATGTATTATTTTGACACACTCCTATATATATGATATTGTTATTACTAGCTTGTCTTGTTAAACATGTTATGGAATGTTTTTTAATTTACTTGTATGATTATTGCACATGTCTACTTAACATTTGAGAAGCAATTGCATCTGCTAATGTATTTAAAGATCTCGGAATATGTTGATATTCAATATAGTCAAATTTACGTTCCAAGAGATGCACTCTCAAAAATAATCTTAATAAAACTGGATTTCTACTGGCGTATACTCTATTAAGATGTAATACAACGAGTTCAGAATCTAACCTCACTATCAAACTCCGAATCTCAGATGAAATAGATTCAGATAATAACTCAGTCACTGAATTATACTTTACAGTGTTGTTTGTTGTTTGACCGAGGCTCACCCCATGCATAGATACTAACTCGTCAGAGGGCGAATAGATAACCCAAGCTGCGGAAGAAATATTCCGTGTACTACGACAACCGCCATCAGTGAAACCAATGTATGTTTGGAGAGGCGTCGACATCTGTGACATCAAATATAAAACCAAGATAAGCGGGAATAACGACGAAAAAACTCACTCTCTAAGCTAAGCACAATTCTAAATCTAAAACACACCAGTTAGAAGGAAAAACTAACCTAACTAAAAAATATTCACACTTGTTTTAAGCATAATACCTCTTCAGGTAAGACCATTTCTGGGTTTACCTAAAGAGACCGCGTCAAAGTCTACCAATTCATAGGCCCCTTTCGCTAGCTTTCTCTTGACAACATAAGGACCATGCCATAGAGGCACGAATTTTCCAGCGCCTAATTTATCATTTGGCTGATCGTACAATAAGACTAGATCTCCTTCCGAAAAATTGTGAGGGGTCACATTTCGATCATACTGAGCTTTAATACATTTGGCATGAGATTCGATCGCTAATGCAGCATCACAGAGATTCTCATCTAGATGAGCCAAGTATAAGAAACGTCTTTCCTCTTTGGAAGTAGCTGGAAGTAACTCGATGGCCATTCACAATGACGGGATTTCACACTCAATGGGTAACACAGCTTCCAAACCATAAACTAGTTGGAAAGGAGTGAACCTTGTTGATGTTTTGACTGAGATCCGATACGCCCATAGCACTGAAAATAGCATGTTGTGCCAATTCGACCGATGAATCCCAATGATTCGTCGGATCATGATGACAAGAACTTTGTTGATGGATTCAACCAGGCCATTAGTTTGTGGATAATAAGGAGTTGAACTGTCGTGATGCAAGCCAAGCTGGTCTGTAAGTTCTGTCATCATAAAGTTTCGAAAATGATGCCCATGATCAGTGATAATCGCTTGTGGAACACCAAACCTAGCAATGATATGATTGAACACGAAAATCGTAGTTGTTTTGCCATCTGCCTCAAATGTAGGCATCGCCTCGGCCCACTTAGTAAAATTATCTACCGCAAGGATAATGTACGCATGCCCCCCAGCTGAGTGAGGGTTACATGTAATAAAATCGATACCCCATTTGGCAAAAGGACCAATGGCAATGATAGGGTGAAGAGGAGCAGGTGGAGTGCGCATCTTTCGATCAAAAAATTGGCAGTTGTGGCATTTTCTGACTGCAATAATACAATCTTTAAACATAGACGGCCAGAAATAAACAATGCACAATATCTTTTGGGCAGTGGCATACCTAGACATATGACCGCCACACACTCCAGAGTGACAGTCATTGAGGACCGTTTCAGCTTCCTCAAGAGTCAAACAACGTCGAAAAAGAGAGTCTGCCCCATGACAATAAAGAGTATCTCCAATAATTTTGAATTGTTGGTACTGGAATCGTATTTTTGGACGGTCCGACCGTGAAAGATCTAGCCGAAAGGTTTGGGTTTGGAGATAAATGATGATATCCCCATACCACGGATCTAAAGTGCTGATTATAAACAAGGATTCGTCCGCAATGGGCTCGTCTGCCACAGTTTCCGTGTCAGCACGCGGGAAGTCACGCATTAATTCCGCAAAAACTAAAGATTTCTTTGACTTAGACTTTTCAAAATCCAAGTCGAACTCCTGTAGGATAACAATCCATTTGGAGTACTTGCCCCCCAGCAATTGCTTGGTCAAAATATAGAACATAGGGTTGCAATCAGAAATAACTATAGTTTTACGTAGTAAAACGTAATGACGAAAATTTTGGACAGCTTGAACAACTGCCAATGCCAATTTCTCCACATGTGAGTATTTCAGCTCAGTTGGATTTAATGTGCGTCTAAGGTAATATATCACATGTTCAGTACCAAATTCATGTTCCTGAACTAACACCATTCCAATGGTGGAATAGGAAGCGATGAGATACAAGAAGTAGTCCTGGTTATAGTTGGGAGGATGCAACAGCGGGGCATGGGTCAACGCGTATTTTAGCGCATCAAAAGATTTATCAGCTATCTCGTCCCAAAAGAATGAAGTATTCTACTTCAACAACCGGGTAAATCCCTTTGTGATATCGGCGTAGTTAGGGATGAATCGACGTAAAAAGTTTTCTTTCCCTTGCAAACTTTGGAGTTGGCGAAGAATCGAAGGAGGAGGCAATTGGATAATGGCTTCAACCTTCGAGGGATCGATGTGAGTGCTAGCTTTCAAAACAACAAACCCCAGTAACCGAGCCGTTTCAATGCAGAACACACACTTGTGGGGATTCAACCTAATCCGATAAAGCCTACATCTCATAATGATTGCTCTTAAATGGATGAGATGGTCAGCTCGATGTAATGAATGAGCAGGCAAGTCATCGAGATAGGGTTGCACAATGTGCTTAATATCATGAAAAGCGTAAGACATGGCCCATTGAAAAGTTGCCCCGACGTTCTTAAGCCCAAAAGGTAATTTAAAATAAGCAAACGTCCCCCATGGACAGATGAATCTCGTTTTTGGTTGATCAACAGGTAGAATATTTATTTGATTGTATCCGGAAAATCTATCCATAAAGGAGAAAATTTCACTGCCGGCACAATCGTCAATGGTTTGATCGATATAGGGAGTAGGGTAATTGTCCTTTGGACATGCTCGATTAATGTCCCTATAGTCGATACATATTCTTATTGTCCAACATCCTTATAAGGGATCTTCGCTTTACCAACATGTTGAATGCTCTCAGCAGAGGCTGGGTCGGATGAAAAGTATGACAACTGGTCTAAGGTTATGATCTTTCCATTATGAGGGAACTTTATAAGCCAAAAGACCGATGAAATAATAGCTGTCATAGCATAAGACCAACTACGACCCAAGAGAAGGTTTTAATCCAGAGGGGCATCAACCACCTCCACATCTAGATTAACGGTTTTACCTTCAACCCCTATAGGTAGATCTTGTAAAATTCTGAAAGGATGAAACCCATGGTCCACAAAGGCCTTAAGAATCGTAGGAGATTGATTTAGTGAAGGAGAACCAAGCGATCTCCAACACTGTATCGACATAATGCACGTGGAAGCTCCCTCATCAATCACAGTCTTATGAACAGGTCTGTTTTTGACTATCACTGGAATCTGGACAGCCATCTGATGAGGTAAGCGTGGTGCACTATTTTCTAGATCGAAGATTATAAGGTTCGGGTCCTCAACGTCCACAGCTCCTATAACCGACAAAAGTAACTTGCATTGTGCTGAATAGGATTGCATCACTTCCAAAGCTGACATTGCTGACGGGGAAACAACTAAATCCTCAACAATGTTATAGTTCTGAGCTGCTCTCGCATGTGGATTGAAAGCAAACTTTCAAAGTATACCCTTGGCAGGCGGTTTGATTACTAAGTCTGGATTAGGTTTCTCGATCTATAGTGGACCGGAACCGGGAGCTGAGGTTGATGGGTTCGAATGAGAAGATTCTGCTTCTTTACCATCAACAAGACTTTTACTGCCATAATCTTGCGATCGAGTCGCAATCCTAACATGGGACATCATCAATATGGGTTCTTCATTGGCACTGCAGGACAAACCTATCATCTTACTGTCTTGAGCTGGAAAGGGATCCTTCAAGACAGCAGGAGTTTGGGAACCTTTAACAATTTTCGCAACCTCTGCATGATGAGGGCAGTCTCTTGTATAATGTTCTTCATCGCAGATGAGACACGGATAACGAGGTTTGCAATTTTCATTGTTTGGTTCCGCTTTTTCAGGTTTCTCTTTTGAATTTTTATATGCTTTATTCTTCTTCTTCCCTTTCTTCTTACCACCAATTTTTCATTTAGCTATAGACGAATCTACAACATGAATATCGGCGGAAAGTTCCATGGAAGACTCTCCTGTTGGGGAATCTGGCAAGGTTATGATAGGAGAAGAATTCTTGGATGACTTCTTCTTACTTTTGGTATTAACCGTACCAATCATACCATCAGCGGCATGAGACCCAGAAGGAGCAGCAACGATTTGATTTTGTTTGGGTAGGTCGGGGATTTTCTCGTGTAACGTACCTGACTGAGTATAAACTAAGTCAAGGTACTGTGCTTGAGCAATTACTTGCTCCTCAGTAACTACTCTGGCCTTAGCTACATCCTCAGTGATCTTGGGTAGTAAAAGATTTTACAAACCATTCAGCTAAGATCTGATCCGGGATATAAACTTTCACTAAACGTCGTCGACATCTCCATTCATGGATATGATCTGAAATGTATGTGGACGTTGACTGCTTTAATGAAGTTAATATTCCGTGCCATTGTCATATCTGACTGGCAACTGAAAATGAGTTAAAAACGAGGTATGTAGCTGACTAAAGTTATAAAAAGTGGCTCGTGGTAACTCAATGTACCACTTGTCTGCAAGACCAATTAGAGTGCGCTGGAAAAGACGTAAATGATTCGAATCATCTGAAATTGAATTAGACGCACACCAGAGGTGATAAGTCATGACATGGTTTGACGGGTCCTCTCCTCGCTTACCTTCGAACTTAGGAATATCATTGGGCAACTTGTGCGGCATTGGTGGCCAATACTGAAGATAGTTCATTGGATCGTTCGTAAGGCACGTCAAGTCAGGCAAGTCCAAAGTTGCGATAAAAGGTAACTGACGATTAGGGTCCCTAAAACTCTGGGTCTGCAGACCAGCCCCAGGAGGAGGATATCCAGGATAACTAGGAATGGGAATTGCATTTGGGATGTTTTGATGTCCTGGAAAACCAAGATTAATTGGACCATACTGGGGTTGCTAAGGCTGTTGATATGTATACCCAGGGTACGGTTGATACTGATAGGTTGGTTGCTGCGGAGTGGGACCTTATTAGTACTGTCCTTGGTACGGTTGTTGATTATATTGAGGTTGAGTAGTGACAACCTGTTGTGCCATACAACAACCCCCCATTTCATATCATTTAAATTCCAAAACTATAATGTGAAATGGGTCCCTTTTTTAATTTTTGTTTCAAATTGGTATCAGTTTAAAGTTCTATTTCAAAAAATGCTTGAATCAAAGGAAACATCATTTAAAAATCCTTTTTAATATAACCAATCGATAAACCCCAACATAAAACAATTTACCTTTATCATTGCGATAAAGAGATCGCAAGATCGCATATCGCAATGACAAAGAAAGCTCAACTTAAGGGACATCTTGGTTTTCGCCGATGCGAAATCACAATCAGATCTCGGCAAAGCATAAAGTAACATGAGCAATGATCCTTGTTGCGATGCGATGCGAAATCGGAAATCGACAGTCAGCAATCGACGATAACATTTAAAGCACAACTAAGCTTCCCCTCGTCCGTTGCGATGCGATATCGCTATCGGTGATCGGCGACTTACCATGCCCTCATCCTAAGCATCCCTACCAGCTATGCCCGACGCGATGCGATATCGCTATCGGCAATCGGGGATTCCAAACAAAACCAATACAATAAATTAGCATTTCCCGATGCCCGATTGCATAAAGGGTAAACTAGCACAGTTTTAAAAGTAACAGTCATAAAGGTGGTTTAATATGATTTATTCGTAATTAAGGCCATATGATTTGGAAAAGCCGCTCATCCGTGTTCAAACCGCCAAATCACCCTAAGCATGCTTCAAATAAATCATTCAGCCATTAATCGAAGCAACTGGAATTAATGAGATTGACAAGCCATAACGACCATTTAATAAAAATAGCAGGCTTGAAGCCTATCCACGTATTTGATCCTAAGGCCACCTTAAGTTGATTAATCACTATGAATGCACCAAGGTATATATATATTTCATTATGTTCAATTCACGTTATTGTTGCATGTGTTGCGCTTATCTTTCACTCTGCGCAGAATTCTTCCATAAAAACATAAGAAAGTAGAATGGGAAAGAAATCCAAGAAGACTACAATGCTTACTGCTTCGCCAGCCGCAGGGCTAGCTGTCGCTGATCCAACTGGAAAGAATAAAGGGCTGATATCATATACAGCATGCTTAGGACACACCAGGACCACTTGGCAAGGGACTTATAATTTGATTGAAGTAGAAGGGCCAACGGTGACCGAAGTAGAAATTTTATGTGATAATACCAGCAAATCTGATGCCAATTTAAAAGACTTGGCCGACTCCTTCCTACACAGAATAGCGGCTCGGGAGCAGGTTCTTCCTTACACGGATGTGGTAAGGTGGGCAATCCAAGAGCTCCCAATTATCAATAGCCTGTTTGAAACTGCGGACAGGAGGATTTTCGGTTTGTTTCGAGCCGAAGACCTAAGGCTAATATATCACCTGCTGCAAGAAGAGAAGAAATATAATGCTACATTTTTGGAGAAATTTCGAGCAGAGAACGAGACCGAGTCTGAACCAATTCGAGGCTGGAGACAGAATCTAGCAAAACACAAGCATGAAACCTAGGGTAAGTACTCATTTGACTCCCTGTGTTCTCCTTACTGTTATGCTGGAATTATGATGTGTAGGCTATGGGGATTGCATGACTCTGCCAATTTCACCATAGAAATGGTTCCCCTAATAGAGGCAGCATGTAGTGGAGATATCATGGATTGGGCGGTTATATTATCCGACAAGTTAGCCAAAGCCATCCTCGACTTCAGGTCTGACTATCGTGTCAGAAAGAGGGTTATTCCGCCATTTTATTATAGTGCCTATATTATGGATGTGATTTGTTTTAATTCTGAGTTTCCTGTGCTGGGATGGAAGTGGACGTCGCAAGACCCCACACCCATTCACATATATCATCGAAAACTATGGAAGACTAGTTATAAACACCACCTGTACCAAATCTGCAACGGTTTTATGTTGCCAATTCATTATTCAATTTTTAATAAGCCTGCCCCGAAAATTTCCGAGCAAGCAGGGGTAGATTTGACTACAGTAGCAAGTTGGTTTGGGGAGGAGAAATTCACCTACATCAGAGATTTTGGCAGTCAGGCTAAGCCACATGTGCTACCACTTTACATCCCCGATAAGATACTTGCCAGGGAGGTAGCTTATCAAATCAGTGCTAAAGGGGTTACCCAGACCCTGAAAAGAGCTAAAAAACATGTTTGGCCTTCTTTTCCATTACGAATTGGAGTGTATACCCTGCATGATATCAAGCATGTAAAGAAGGAAGTTGGGAAAATGAATTTGCTCACTCTGGATACTCTGCCAAGAAGGCAGTATGATCCAAGAAAGATCGCTTACAATGCGCTCGACCAGGCCAAATTGGCCAAGGTCGAGCATAAAGAAGACAAATTCGAAGATTTGTTCACATCAGCCGAATCACTGTACCAAGTCAAGTTGCTTGCCAGAAATGTTTATAATGATGAAAGCCTAGTTGAATTTAACAGAATTAGAGAACAGAGGCTGCAAACTCTACCTCTAGACATGTTAGCGACTGGACCGACAACAACCAGGTCAAGCGAGTCTGAGTAGCGAAATAATACACCACCTCCTACTACATCAAAACAGCAAGAGGAAATGCATAGCCAGAGGCAAGAGGTGACCCAGGAAAATGTGCAGCGACAAGAAGAAACCCAAGCAAAGACCCAAGAAGAAAGCAGCTCCAAGAATAACAATTATACATTAGTTGATCTAAATTTGCTCCAGCAATGGCAGCAATTCAGTACAATCATCAGTAACTTAGAGTGCTCGAAATATGATGAGGTTTCTAAAGAAGGTGATGCACAGGAAGCGACATCGAAAATGGTTTCAAGTGAAACTAGCGGCCTACCCAAAACAAAAGAACCAGAGATAATTCCTAAAGATCCAACGGGAGAGATCGTTTTGCAAATTGAAGAGATCCCCCCTTTAGATGTATTTTATAGCCCCAAGCATAAATCTGTCGTAAAGCGACAGAGGAAAAGAAGAAGAACTGATCCACCTTCCCTATTCCTTGAATCAACAGTAACGGGCAATGTTGTATGGAAAGAGGAATTCGACCCCTCCGATGACTTAACCAAGCTATCGTAGTTCGCTGGAGCATATTCAGCGGCAACCATTGATAAAGCATCAGAGGTAAGCATTCTATTAAAGACCAAGGACCAAGATATCTCTTCACTACAGGCGAGACTATCAGAAGTACATCAGAGGGTAGAGCAGGCGGAGAAAGAATTGCTAGTACAGCAGCAGAACAATAATCAACTGACCAAGCAATTACAAGAGCAAAAGCAGAGAACTGATGAAGGGGCAATACAAAGGCAAAAGGAGCTATCGGCGGCACTGGAGTAGTTAAGAATATCAACTGAGGGAACAATGAAAGCGAAATATGAACAAATCACTCAATTGACCACTCAAATTGAGCAAATGAAAAAGCTCCCTCAGATAGATGAGTTCAAAGCAGAAGCGCTCCAGCTAAATAAGGGATTGATTAATCAGGTTAAGCTATTATGTCAAAAGATTATACGAGCAGAACCATTGTGCGAATTTGCAGCATCTATAAGCGAAAAGGTAGACAAAGGAAGGACCGACTTGGATCAGGCCGAAGAAACAATGACAAACTTTATAGAATGGCAGGATTCCGATGTAGGCCGGGCAGCTAATCTACCGAGAATTCTGGAATCGCACAAAGAGATATTATTCACAGAATGACAATCGAAACTAATGAAAGCAGAAAGAGCAACTTCCAGATGCAGGACAATCAGTGGAAATTTGGTTGAATTAGTAAATAATACACTGTATTTATCTAACATAATTTCCCAATGCACTCTAGGTCAATTAACAACAACAAATATATTGGAGCACTCATGCTATCCAGAGCTGGAGAAAAACGCAAGATTGATCGCTGGAATCAGCAGTCTGACGTGGGATGCTTATTGGTTCTTCTTAATCAAGCCATACAGCCAAAGAGCCGCCTTGAAGTGCCTAACCGATGTTGTTAGGTATATTATACCCGACATTCATGATGCCACCTTCGCCGCCCAATTCAGTTTACGCCTCAACAAACCGCCAGAAGTAGAACCAATGCTTGCGATAAGCTAGCTAATGTTTAAGGGCAAACAACCTGAGGCATGACTCACTTCGCCGACTACCAGATCGCCCCTGAGAGATGGACCGCATTTACTGATACCAGTTTAGTAGGATTTTGTTTCATAGATCTTTTTAGTTTAGTAGTATTTATAGACCCTTTCATGCATTTAGAAAGGGTCGTAAAAATTTTGTATATGATTTAAACCCTGAAGTTGCACTATTGTACTTCAGGTATATTATTTTATGAAACTTGACAAATTATTCTGAATTTGATGAGGAAGGCTTTTATGCAAATGTGCACTATTGTCATTGTTTGAAAGCATTTCTATTTTGAAGGAAGAATCTTGAATAGCGATTGATATTTCGGATTTATCTACAGCTCACATGGTACTATTATCTGCGTCTGTATTCATTTTCGTTATATGAATTGTTGTTTAAATCGCTCTTGCTATTATCGCTTATATATATGTGTGTTTTTCACAGCATTCCTTATGCATTCCACTATTGGTTGTTTATCGCATGCTTCCCTTTCAGACGTATATATGTATCGATGATATAAACAGTGAATGTAGTAATTTGTATTTATCGCTTGATTGTGACTATTCATGTCAAGCAATCTTTGAATGATTGAACATATTTTATTTATTTTACAGAGTCATCTATATGCCTGATAAATAGATAAAGATTATTTAACACTGCCTTCCGAATGAATAAGGTTTTCCTGGGATTAGTATTAGTTTCCCTATTTTTGTCAATAGAATAAGCGAGTCGCCTCTCACTTAAGCAATCTATTCATCACGCATCCATCCCTTTTATTTCATTATCGGGAAACTGGTCTCGTTATCTCCAGTCGGAGCCACCATTCCAAACAGAAAAGGAGTTGTACCAAGGTCCGGACCGGGTTGTTATCCCCCAATGTTGTGCCAGCGATTTCCAAGGCCTCAACATTCCTGTATCTAGAGGGAGGGCCATCCGCTATGAATGGCGAGTAAGCCAACACCTACAAACCATTCAAAGAGTAACTCACCCTCCACCTCTCCTCGGACATCTCGTTTGCATTCTAAATCTCCAGTATCCAGACGAGACGAAGAGAAATCAACCACTACTGCTCAATTACATGATACTTCAGAACACTTAAGTCCGGAGTCCCCTGAAGTTCAATCCATCATCCAGAAACTTCAAGGCTTCTCAATTTCCCCTCCTAGATCTGAAGTATCACAAGGCAGTCAGACTTCGCAATTTCACTTACCCCCTCATCTTACCAGACTCCAAAGCAAAAAGTTAGGTATTGAACCACCTGAATTTCCTTTACCCGAAAGGAAAACGATCAAAAATACCGCTGAAGGTTCTGGTAGCGAAACCCTTTCGCCATCATCTTCCTTTTCATCATCACCTGTGCGAAGTCATACGCCCACTTCACCACTTCATATAGTTGTTCACCAAGGGACTTCATCTCAAGCATCGCAATCTTTTCAGTCTGTACTTCCGCCTCCCCCTCACGCACCTGGAACACCACAAGCAATCGTTGGTAATCCTAAAATGGCCCCAAGACCATGGAGAAGTCCTGGTGCGGTTACCATGCCTGCACCTTTACATCCTTTACCTGATTACCCCAAAAAATGGTTACCCAAATTCAATCGAGATGATGGAACTTCTGTAGAAGAACATATTAACAATTTTATGTTGTGAGTCAATCTAAAGGGAGTCACTGAAGAAGATGTGGTAGTAAGATTGTTTCCCTATTCACTACAAGGATCTGCAGGGTCTTGGTATTTTTCCTTACCCTCTGGATCCATCACAAGTTGGAATATCTTCCAGGAATAGTTTCTCACCAAATACGGTGATGACAGATCCTTAGCTACACTTTTCCATGATCTTCCAAATTTAAGGATCGAGTCAAGAGAATCCATCAAGGAGTTCAACTCCAGATTTAACAAACTCTTGAACAAGGTCCCCACTGATGACAAGCTGAGAGAACAAGTTAGAAGCGAGTGGTATATTACTGCTTTGCCTTGAAACATTGCCATATTTGTTGATAGGGCCAAACAACCCACATTAGCTGAAAACATGAAGGAAGCACTCGCTGTAGAAAAAAGTGTAATCGCCTTAGAAAAGAAAACTGCCTTGGAAGAAAGAAAATCTAAAAAAGTATCCTTTAAAGACAACTCTAAGAAAAAGAACACTAAGGATCCATATGACATGGAGGGCCTTCAAAAAGTCCTTAAAACTATGTCGAACGAAATGGTTGAAATAAAGAAACAAGTATCAGAATCCTCAACGAAGAAACCATATAGGAATTTCAAGAAACCCGAGTCCAAACCTCCTAACGTTATATCTTATGCAGACTCGTATCCCGAGGAAGAATAAGAGGAAGAAACAGTTATACCATCCGAAGAAGAAGAAGAGGAAGTAGTTGAATGTCACGGAATGTGGGACTTTATACTCCCTAATTCCGATACTGATGCCGAAGAAGAAGCCTTTCCTGTCACTACAAGGAGTAAATGTACTCCCGAACCTGTTCAAGCTAATCCAAAGAAAAGGAGCGCTGGAACCAATACCTTAAAGGAAAAGGTACCCGTTAGAAAGCCAGCCGCAACAATATCTAACAATCAACCATCATCCTCTACTACACCTTCACCATCTAAAACTTTGGTAGTTTCTGATTCAATGGATTACAACATTGTCGATGACATGAAGAAAACTAAGGAAAACATCACCATGTTTGAACTTAGTAAATTAAAACATTAGCAAAAATTACTACTCAAAGAATTTAACGCTGTCCCTTCTTCACCTCTTCCCACCACTAAAGCTACAAGTCACTCAGGACAACCCCCTGCTGGTAGAGTTGAGGCAACTGACACAATTTTGATTGGAGATAGATCAAACTCCCGTACCCGCCCCTTTCCTCCTGGCTTATGAAATTTATAATCGAAATCTGCATAACTGCTTAATTGATTATGGGGAATCTTCGAATATAATGCATGCTTCGGTTTGCTCCAAACTGAATATAGAACCCCAGAAGTCTTATATTCACATCGTGCAGTTAGATATAACTAAAGTTCAAGTTCTAGGGGAAATAAACTCTGTAACAATCAGGGTATCGACAGATCCAAGAATAGTTGAAAGGATTGACATCTTACTCGCCAATATACCTGAATTCTATGGATTGATTCTAAGTAGGGATTGGTCAAAAAAACCGATGGGTATATCTCCACCGATTGGTCACATATGTGGCTCCCCTATAAGGGCAAGCCCAATCAAATAAATATTGATGGAGAGAAACATATGACCCACACTGTTACAAAATTTGAACAAGAAAATCAGCCAGTCGCATTCAACAATAATATCCTAGGAAACTATTCTTCAGAGTCATTTTTCGGCAATTATATTTCCCAACTATCCCCTTTCTCAGTCGATAATTTCGCATCACATATCGAAATCTTTTCATAGACCGGCAGGTCTAAATGCGTTAATGTGACTGAGAATGTTGTAACAGAAACTGTAGATAATTCATTATTTTGGTCTTTGTATTTCAATGGACCTAAGTCTAGAGAAGGATCAGGAGCAGGATGCATTTTGGTCAGCCCGCAAGGAGAAAAAACAATGCTGTCCTGTAGATTAGAATTTGAATGCACTAATAACACAGCTAAGTACGAAGCGCTTGTCCAAGGACTATACAAAGTAATTGGCCTCAAATTTCAGTACTTAAAGGTCTTTGGTGACTCTGAAATTATTGTCAAGTAGGTAAGGAATACAATCCATTGTCTTTCGAACCATCTCAAGAATTATCAATCGTTGGTACAAGAACTCACCTCCCATTTTTTAGCATTCAATATATCTTCCATTCCTAGGGCACAGAACTTCGCCTCTGATTTGCTGGCCAATGTCGCTTCCAAGATGCTCCCTTCCGAAGACTATAGTCCAGATAGGTTTTCAGTAGAATTACTTTTTAGGTCATCCATTCCAGATAATGTAACCAATTGGAGAGTGTTTAACCACGATGAAGACATTTTACAATTTCTGACTTCTGAAAAATCCTATGACAATCAAATCATTGAGGAAGATGAGCATGATACTCAAATACAAGGTAAACATGAGGAAAATTCAATCCCTAAGCACGTAGTGAAGCTTGAAGACCTTTACGATATTAAAGACATGTTCAAACCTGTATCTAATAAAAAGCTTCAGAGCTCTACCTTAAGGTTTGAATTAATAAACCTTGGCACCGAACAAAATCCTCAAAACATTAATTTAGGATTGAGACTTTCTATAGAGGAAAAGGAAGCATTTATTAGTCTGTTACGAAAGAATAAACATGTTTTCGCTTGGAGATATGATGATCTAGAAACATATGACACATCTATTATTCAACACACTATCCCAATGCTTCCCGAGCAGAAACCAATTCAACAAAAGTTGAGGAAAATACATCCAAAGCTAGAAGGTCAAATAAAGTCGGAACTCAACAAACTCTTGAAAGCTAAGATTATTTTTCCCCTACGACACTCGAATTGGGTCTCGAATATTGTACCAGTTAGAAAGAAGAATGGCGACATAAGGATTTGTATTGATTTCGGGATTTTAAATAAGGCAAGTTTAAAAGATAATTTCCCATTACCCACTATGGAGCAGATACTCCAATCAGTGGTTGGCTCTGAGTTAATGTCCTTCTTGGATGGATTTTCAGGGTGTAATCAAATTCTGGTTCACCCCGATGACCGACTCAAAACCACCTTTAGAACAAAGTGGGGAACATATGCTTATCAGAAAATAACTTTCAGACTTATTAATGCAGGAGCCACTTTCCAAAGAGCGATGGATATTGGCTTCAAAGGGTTAATTAATAGAACAATAGTTGTCTATTTAGATGACATCACTGTATTTTCAAGAGAGAGATCCAATCACTTGCATGATTTGAATCAGATCTTCCAACACTGTAAGAAATACGAAATTTCTGTAAACCCTAAGAAATGTTTCTTCGCTCTTGATCAAGGTAAGCTCCTAGGCTTTATTGTATCTAAAGATGGCATCTATATCGACCCAGACAATACTAATGAAATTTCTGGAATCCCTTTTCCTCATAATAAGAAATCCATGCAGTCATTCTTAGGCCAAATTAATTTTGTAAAAAGATTCGTTCCAGATTTTTCTCAAATTATTTTACCACTTCAAACTATGATTAAGAAAAATTCAGTCTTCAAAAGGGGGTTACCAGAAAAGGAAGCATTTGAACTAATCAAGAAGTCAATAATCAATGTCCCAGCTCTAAATACTCCAAAATTTTCTAATCATTTTACATTGTACACCATCGCATCCGATTCTTCTTACGCTGCAGTACTTACACAGATCAGCGATCACAATTTGGAAGCACCTATTTCATTTTATAGCTCAAATCTTCAAGGTGCAGAATTAAACTATTCTGAAGTAGAAAAACAAACCTTTGCTGTATATAAAGTGGTTAAACATTACAAACCATTCCTGTTGAAAGCCCATACAAAGGTTATAGTTCCTTTCTCCTCAATTAGACAACTGTTAATCCAGAGAGAATTGGGAGAAAAAAGGGCAAATTGGGTAACAACACTTCAGGAATACGATATAGAAATAAAGCCAGCAAAGATTGTTAGAGGTCAAGGTTTTTGCAGCTTATTGGCAGGCCCGTCCAACATTCCGGAATCAAGCGATACAGATCAAACTGAAACCATCAATCAGGTAAGTGTCATTGATTCTGAATCACAGTATGCTGATTTAATATTTTACTTAAAAAATGGATATGCACCTCCCAACTTGTCCTACAAAAACAAAAGGGCCATAAGATTGAAAGAATTTTTTTTTACCATTATTGATGATGTTCTGTTTAAGCAAAATTATGATTCCGTTCTACTAAGATGCCTTGAAAAACAGGAAGCACAAAGGGTCTTGCAGGAATTACATGACAGACCAGCAGGAGGCCACTTCGGAGCTGATACAATAGCTCACAAAGTCATCCATGCTGGATATTACTGGCCCACTCTGTTTAGAGATGCTCATGAATATGTGAGTAATTGCCCACGTTTTAAAACTTCAGGTGGAAGAGTAAAGAAATCAGCCTTTCCTCTACAACCAGTCAACATTGAACAACCATTTGAGCAATGGGGATTGGACATTATTGGAGAAATTATACCTAATTCTTCCAAACAGCACAATTATATCCTTACTGCTACCGATTACTTCACCAAGTGGGTTGAAGCAATTCCGATAAAGACAACAAACTTTGAAGCCATCATTGATTTCATAGATCAATTCATCATTACCAGGTTCGGTGTCCCGAATGCTCTTGTTTTTTATAATGCATCTTACTTTTCGGGAAATGCTATGTTTGATTTCGCAATCAAAAGAGGTTTCAAGCTCAAATATTCTGCTAACTATTATCCTCAGGGTAACGGTTTGGCAGAATCTAGAAACAAAAACCTTATTAAAATTATCAAATGAACTATCGAACAAAATCACAAGACCTGGCACAAATCTTTAATATTTGCACTATGGGCTGACAGGATAACACAAAAGGCTTCTATAGGCTCTTCCCCAGTTAAACTCGTTTATGGAAAAGAATTTGTACTGCCAACAAATCATATTCTTGCCTCTCTATCTCTAGTTCAATTTATTTAAGGAAATCCTTCTTCTTCTTTACAACTTAGACATGACCAAATCCTGAAATTAGAAGAAGAAAGAGAAAAAGCGAAGATTATTCATGCGAAACATCAGCAGATCATCAAGTCATCATTTGATTCAATCTCATCTCGTTCTAAGGAATTCCAAGTTGGTGATTTAGTCCTGAAATGGGACAAAGCCCATGAAGATAAAGGGAAACACACCAAATTTCAGAAAATGTGGCTTGGGCCATTTCAGATGTGTGAAAAGATAGGCCATTCGACCTTCATGCTACAAGATTTGTTAGGGTTGAAAGATTTTGTCCTTGTTAATGGCCTAGTCTTAAAGAAAATTTTCAACTGAGGAGGTAACCCCTTCTCCTTTTAAATAGCATTTTTATAGTTTCTAGCAAAATTAGAAAATAAAACTGTAAGGCAATTTCTATTTGACCTTTGTTGTATTTAAAGAGTTTCTCAGAAACAAGCAATGCGATATTTACTTTTAAATAAATAGAAGTATTAAACAAAAGGAATAATTTTCTAGGAAATTAGTTATAATTGCATTCTGAAATTACAATACAATCCAAGTGAACTCCTCTTGAAGTTTATAAATCTTGTAAATCTTTTTATATTTTTTAAATTGGCTATAAAAAGGTTATCAATATTAAAATAGAAGCTAATCCAAAATTCAACATCTCAAACTCTTACCTTGTCATCCATCCTACCCTAAGGAGGAAAATTGTCTATCCCATTTTACCTAAGTTCATGATTATTCAGGATGTAATTCCAAGAATACTAGATATAAAAGTTGAGAGGTCTTATTACAAGCCTGCTTACCATGTTCATAGGAAAATAGTTTGTCCGACATTACCAATACTACATACCAAAACAGGGTAATGGCTTCAATTGTAAGACAAGGGGTCTCATCACGAGCCAGCTTGTTCGGTTAGATTACTACCAGTTAATGGCATTGTCAATCAACTGGCCACCACACCAAGGCAATGAATTTTTATCTTACAAAATAACAGAAAAAGAAAAGAAAACAAAATGTGAAAAAACATATTTTGAATTCATTCTATTAATCATGCTCTGAAGTGAATAGGACAATAGACAATGATATGGTTAAAAGGTATCCCTGCCAAGACTATGGACGTTTGCTGGCAGCACAGGCTCTACCTATGGCAAAGGAGTTAATTTTAATAGCTGATTTGGAAAAGTTTCCTATTTTGTCAATATCAACCAATAAGTGCCAATTTAAAAATCTGGAATATATCTATTTTCAATTAGAGAGGAAATTAGCAAAGAAAGTTTTGTTTCCTTAAAGTGCAACAATATCTAGTTATATTAGAATTTTCCCTTTTGAATAAAATTTCTATTATGAAAAAGTCTAAGTATTTCTATACTGTTCAGAGATAACTGTTTCTTCCAGCGAATCACCAATTGTTGTGCCATACAACAACCCCCCATTTCATATCATTTAAATTCCAAAACTATAATGTGAAATGGGTCCCTTTTTTAATTTTTGTTTCAAATTGGTATCAGTTTAAAGTTCTATTTCAAAAACCGTTTGAATCAAAGGAAACATCATTTAAAAAGCCTTTTTAATAAAACCAATCGATAAACCCCAACATAAAACAATTTACCTTTATCATTGCGATAAAGCGATCGCAAGATCGCATATCGCAATGACAAAGAAAGCTCAACTTAAGGGACATCTTAGTTTTCGCCGATGCGAAATCACAATCAGATCTCGGCAAAGCATAAAGTAACATGAGTAATGATCCTTGCTGCGATGCGATGCGAAATTGGCAATCGGCAATCGGCAATCGGCGATAATTTTTAAAGCACAACTAAGCTTCCCCTCGTCCGATGCGATGCGATATCGCTATCAGCGATCAGCGACTTACCATGCCCTCATCCTAAGCGACCCTACCAGCTATGCCCGACGCGATGCGATATCACTATCGGAAATCGGGGATTCCAAACAAAACCAATACAATAACTTAGCATTTCTCGATGCCCGATTGCATAAAGGGTAAAATAGCACAGTTTTCAAAGTAACAGTGATAAAGGCGGTTTAATATGATTTATTCGTAATTAAGGCCATCTCCTTTGGAAAAGCCGCTCATCCGCGTTCAAACTGCCAAATCACCCTAAGCATGCTTCGAATAAATCATTCAGCCATTAATCGAAGCAACTAGAATTAATGAGATTGACAGGCCGTAACGACCATTTAATAAAAATAGCAGGCTTGAAGCCTGTCCACGTATTTGATCCTAAGGCCACCTTAAGTCAATTAATCACTATGAATGCACCAAGATATATATATATTTCATTCTGTTCAATTCACGTTATTGTTGCATGTGGTGTGCTTATCTTTCACTCTGCGTAGAATTCTTCCATAGAAACAGAAGAAAGTAGAATGGGAAAGAAATCCAAGAAGACTACAATGCCTACTGCTCTGCCAGCTGCAGGGCTAGCTGTCGCTGATCCAACTGGAAAAAATAAAGGGCTGATATCAGATACAACATGCTTAGGAATCACCAGGACCACTTGGCAAGGGACTTATAGTTTGATTGAAGCAGAAGGGCCAACGGTGACCGAAGTAGAAATTTTATGTGATAATACCAGCAAATCTGATGCCAATTTAAAGGACTTGGCTGACTCCTTCCTACACAGAATAGCAGCTCGGGAACAGGTTCTTCCTTACACGGATGTGGTAAGGTGGGCAATCCAAGAGCTCCCAATTATCAATAGACTGTTTGAAACTGCGGACGGGAGGATTTTCGGTTCTTTTCAAGCCGAAGACCTAAGGCTAATGTATCACCTGCCACGAGAAGAGAAGAAATATAATGTTGCATTTTTGGAGAAATTTCGAGCAGAGAACGAGACCGAATCTGAACCAATTCGGGGCTGGAGACAGAATCCAACAAAACAAAAGCATGAAACCTTGGATAAGTACTCAGTTGACTCCCTGTGTTCTCCTTACTGTTATGCTGGAATTATGATGTGTAGGCTATGGGGATTGCATGACTCTGCCAATTTCAACATAGAAATGGTTCCCCTAATAGAGGCAACATGTAGTGGAGAAATCATGGTTTGGGCGGTTATATTATCCGACAAGTTAGCCAAAGCCATCCTCGACTTCAGGTCTGACTATCGTGTCACAGAGAGGGTTATTCTACCATTTTATTATAGTGCCTATATTATGGATGTGTTGTGTTTTAATTTTGAGTTTCCTCTGCTACGATGGAGGTGGACGTCGCAAGACCCCACACCCATTCACATATATCATCGAAAACTATGGAAGACTAGTTATAAACACCACATGTACCAAATCTGCAACGGTTTTATGTTTCCAATTCATTATTCAATTTTTAATAAGCCTGCCCCAAAAATTTCCGAGCAAGCAGGGGTAGATTTGACTACAGTAGCAAGTTGGTTTGGGGCGGAGAAATTCACCTACATCAGAGTTTTTGGCAGTCAGGCTAAGCCACATGTGCTACCACTTTACATCCCCGATAAGCTACTTGCCAGGGAGATATCTTATCAAATCAGTGCTGAAGGGGTTACCCAGACCCTAAAAAGAGCTAAAAAACATGTTTGGCCTTCTTTTCCATTATGAATTGGAGTGTATACCCTCCATGATATCAAGCATGCAGAGAAGGAAGCTGGGAAAATGAATTTTCTCACTCTGGCTACTCTGCCAAGAAGGAAGTATGATCCAAGAAAGATCGCTTACAATGCGCTCGACCAGGCCAAATTGGCCAAGGTCGAGCATAAAGAAGACAAATTCGAAGATTTGTTCGCATCAGCCGAATCACTGTACCAAGTCAAGTCGCTTGCCATAAATGTTTATAATGATGAAGGCCTAGTTGAATTTAACAGAATTAGAGAACAGAGGTTGCAAACTCTGCCTCTAGACCTGTTAGTGATTGGACCGACAACAACCAGGTCAAGCGAGTCTGAGCAGCGAAATAATACACCAGCTCCTACTACGTCAAAACAGCAGGAGGAAACGCATAGCCAGAGGCAAGAGGTAACCCAGGAAAATGTGCAACGACAAGAAGAAACCCAAGCAAAGACCCAAGAAGAAAGCAACTCCAAGAATAACAATGATACATTAGTTGATCCGAATTTGCTCCATCAATGGCAGCAATTTAGTACAATCATCAGTAACTTAGAGTGCTCGAAAGATGATGAGGTTTCTAAAGAAGGTGATACACAAGAAGTGACATCGAAAACGATTTCAGGTGAAACCAGCGGCCTACCCAAAACAAGAGAACCAGATATAATTCCTAAAGATCCATCGGGAGAGATCGTTTTGCAAAGTGAAGAGGTCCCCCCTTTAGATGTATTTTATAGCCCCAAGCATAAAGCTGTCGTAAAGCGACAGAGGAAAAGGAGAAGAACTGATCAACCTTCCCTAGTCCCTGAATCAACAGTAACGGGCAATGTTGTATGGAAAGAGGAATTCGACCCCTCCGACGACTTAACCAAGCTATCACAGTTCGCTGGAGCATATTCAGCGGAAACCATTGATAAAGCATCAGAGGTAAGCAGTCTATTAAAGACCAAGGACCAAGATATATCTTCACTACAGGCGAGACTATCAGAAGTACAGTAGAGGGCAGAGCAGGCGGAGAAAGAATTGCTAGTACAGCAGCAAAATAATAATCAGTTGACCAAGCAATTACAAGAGAAAAAGAAGAGAATTGATGAAGGCACAATACAAAGGCAAAAAGAGCTATCGGCGGCACTGGAGCAGTTAAGAATATCAACTGAGGGAACAATGAAAGTGAAAGATGAACAAATCGCTCAATTGACCACTCAAATTGAGCAAATGAAAAAGCTCCCTCAGATAGATGAGATCAAAGCAGAAGCGTTCCAGCTAAATAAGGGATTGATTAATCAGGTTAAGCTATTATGTTAACAGATTATACGAGAAGAACCATTGTGTGAATTAGCAGCATCTATAAGCGAAAAGGTAGACAAAGCAAGGACCGACTTGGATTAGGCCGAAGAAACACTGACAAACTTTATAGAATGGCAGGATTCCAATGTAGGCCGGGCAGCTAATCTACTGAGAATTCTGGAATCGTACAAAGAGATATTATTCACAGAATGGAAATCGCAACTAATGAAAGCAGAAAGAGCAACTTCCAGATGCAGGACAATCAGTGGAAATTTGGTTGAATTAGTAAATAATACACTGTATTTATCTAACATAATTTCCCAATGCACTCCGGGTCAATTAACAGTAGCAAATATATTGGAGCACTCATGCTATCAGAGCTGGAGAAAAATGCAAGATTGATCGCTGGAATCAAGAGTCTGACGTGGGATGCTTATTGGTTCTTCTTAATCAAGCCATACAGCCAAAGAGCCGCCTTGAAGTGCCTAATCGATGCTGTCGGGTATATTATACCCGACATTCATGATGCCACCTTCGCCGCCCAATTCAGTTTACGCCTCAACAAACCGCCAGAAGTAGAACCAATGCTTGCGATAAGCCAGCTAAGGTTTAAGGGAAAACAACCTGAGGCATGACTCACTTCGCCGACTGCCAGATCGCCCCTGAGAGATGGACCGCATTTACTGATACCAATTAAGTAGGATTTTGTTTCATAGATATTTTTAGTTTAGTAGTATTTATAGACCCTTTCATGCATTTAAAAAGGGTCATAAAAGTTTTGTATATGACTTAAACCCTGAAGTTGCACTATTGTACTTCAGGGATATTCTTTTATGAAACTTGACCAATTATTCTGAATTTGATGAGGAAGGCTTTTATGCAAATGTGCACTATTGTCATTGTTTGAAAGCATTTATATGTTGAAGGAAGAATCTTGAATAGCGATTGATATTTCGGATTTATCTACATCTGACATGGTACTATTATCTATGTCTGTATTCATTTGCATTCTATGAATTGTTCTTTAAATCGCTCTTGCTATTATCGCTTATATATATGTGTTTTTCACAACATTCCTTATGCATTCCACTATTGGTTGTTTATCGCATGCTTCCCTTTCAGACGTATATATGTATCGATGATATAAACAGTGAATGTAGTAATTTGTATTTATCGCTTGATTATGACTATTCATGTGAAGCAATCTTTGAATGATTGAACATCTTTTATTTTTTTTACAGAGTCATCTATATGCCTGATAAATAGATAAAGATTATTTAACACTGCATTCTGAATGAATAAGTTGTTCCCGAGATTAGTATTAGTTTCCCTATTTTTGTCAATAGAATAAGCGAGTCGCCTATCACTTAAGAAATCTATTCATCACCCATCCATCCCTTTTATTTCATTATCGGGAAACTGGTCCCGTTATCTCTAGTTGGAGCCACCATTCCAAACGGAAAAGGATTTGTACCAAGGTCCGGACCGGGTAGTTATCCCCCAATGTTGTGGCAGAGATTTCTGAGGCCTCAACACAACTGTACTTCCTACAGGCATCTGAACCGAAGTGTGGACCATGGGTCCAGATTGAGGTAAAGATGTCTGAGGGCTAGATACTGGGAGGGTAGAAATTGGAGCTGTCGATACTCCAGAAGAAGGTGGGGTAGATGGAACAGATGTTGCAGTAGTCGCAGCAGAAGTTTGAGGTAGAGTACGAGGTGTACTAGGCCCAGACTGAGAAACTACAGAAGGTGCAGAAGTTTGAATAGTAGGCTGGACAGGTTGCTGGGATTAACTAGAAACCAAGGGTTGTCGAGTTTGAGATGACAACTGCGCATTCGGTTGCAATACCTGTTGGGATTGAGATGGATCCCACACTAAATTCGTTCCGGGGTATGGACCCATAACAGGTTGAGGATATTGAGGACCATAACCGGGTTGAGGGTAGGGTTGATAATATGATGAACTTGAAGGTGGTTGGTAACCTTGAGCTGAGTACTAACCTTGGGGTTGATAGCCCTGAGGCACGTACTGATACTCGGGTTGACCTTGAGGTACGTGCTGATAGTGAGGTTGATTTTGAGGTCCATACTGATACTGAGGTTGACCCTGAGGTACATATTGATACTGAGGTTGACCCTGAGGTACATATTGAGTCTTGGGTTGACCTTGAGGAAAGTACTGTCCCGTAGGTATGTACTGTCCTTGAGGTTGTCCCCCAGGCACAAACTGAGTACCTTGAGGTTGCCCCCCAGGTATATACTAGGTACCTTGGGGTTGCCCCCGAGGCACATACTCGGTACCTTGAGGTTTCCCCCCAGGCGGAGACTGGCCACCTTGCGGCTGAGGATTAGGAATGGAACCTGACATCATGAGAATATCGTCTACACTCAACGGTTTAGTACCACTACTTCCAGTTAATAAATTTTGTTCAATAGGTTGAAGAGATGCTCCCGAAAAATTACCAGAGATGGACTGATACCCAACGGGGACAGAAGGACCACCGTACAAATAGGCTTCTGAAGATTGGGAAAACATGGATGACTGAGTAGACATATTCAACAAAGGATAGTAATCTCTAGTTGCTACATGATAAAAAATACAAGGTGGTGAAAAACTTAGTCCTGGGTTTTCCAAAAGATTATTCAATCAACGATACCAAGCACTGCTCCTAGGAGGACTGTAAAAGATTGATTCATGCTCCCTAAGGTCTAAGATAGGTCGATCTTCTAGAAAATGAAAACTTTCTTCGTTGTCCGGAATAGCAAGTTCTTCAATAGCTATAAGTCCAGAAGGAAGATCTTAGGTAATTACCATTTCTACCTTAGGTGAACTAGGACCACTATAAGCTGGAGAAACAAACTCTGATATGGGAGTAGCAGCAATTTCAGATTCGGGTTCAGATATTTCCGGTTCTTCACCTATATCACTAGTAGATGTAACACTACCAGTAACTTCTGAAATTACTAACGGTTGAGAATAAGAATGTACTCTCAAAAAATATTCTCCTTCTTGAAGTGACCCACCTCTAGTGTCACTAGGAGTTACGAGGACTTTCAAGCCTTGAAGCTGGCTCGGTAGGTCCTCGGGAGGTTTGCCCCGAAGTCTACGGGACTTCCTCAGTAACTCATCCACATTTACAAACTCAGGAGATTGGCCCCGAAGTCTATAGGACTGACTTCGTAATTCAGCCACAATTAAAGACTTTTAACTACTTCACATGCAAACAAAGTAAAATCTCAATGAAAACCACCTAAAGCCTCTAAAGAACCAAACAAATTGAATCACACGCCTAAAGAATCTAGGATATCAATCACACACAAACAGTAACTTTCCGAACCGAAAACACTAGTCGGTGATGAAATCCAATGTCGCAGAGTTCAATACAGAAATAGCGGTTGGAACAGTTACCCCGGCAACCTGCTTAATGAATATACTGGCACAAGTTTCTCCAGTTAACCGTCTCGAGTGAAGAGAACCCCCCAGAAAATCCAAGTGAGTCTAGACGACGTCTGCTCCAGGTACAGTGGGATCTTCCTACCACCGTCACCTTAGGAAGAATCCTATAGAATATGGTCACTATGGTTACCAACAGAAACAAATATACCTGGGGGAACAGTCTACGATCCGATACGCATGCAAGGGCAGAGTAACAAGCTCAATCCCCTTGAAGGCTTCTTGACATAAACCAAGGTTTACCAACAAGTGACCCCAGGCTCCTCGACAATGGTTAATCCAAGGTTTACCATTTGTAATACGTGAATATATGGCATCGTTCCCAATGAGGAAGGATTGATTCCCACATTGGTTCGGACATGATCTTGTGCTTTTCGTTTAAGAGGAGCTTTCCTAGAGCATAAATGCAAAAATTGGATTTCTCTCCTACCGCAAGATACAACTACTTGTTTGTTTTACTATCTTGGAGAGTTAAGTACTCCCTATTCCAAGAGATTAGTGTAATAGAGCCCTAGAAATAAAAAGATTTCTAGATTAATTTTACTTTAAGCGTTATTTTTATTGATTTTTGATTAAGTGAAGAGGTGCGGAGATGGAACTCGTGGTGTGAAGACTCGATTTGAAATCACTAAAAAGATGCAGTTAAGATGATTAAACAATCTTTTCTCTTCAATGAACTTATAGCTAGGAAAGAGTTTGAGAATGAAAATACGTGTAAACACAAATCTTTCTTAACAAACAAATTTAAAGAAGAGTTTTCATTCCAATGCACTCAAAACGAGACAACTAGTTATTTGCAAAAAAATTTGCTTTTTCATTCAAACTCTCAAATGCTACCAAAACCAACTTTTTTCAAAAGAGATTTTTGTATTTTTATAAAAACACTTAAAACTATGATTAAAGAAAATCTTAAGAAAACTAAAGCAAATTTTAAGAAAACTATGAAAGCAAATCTTAAGATCTACAAACTATAAAAAACTACTTGAAGTAAAAGCTTACAAAATATTTTTTTCTTTTCGAGGATGTTTTACTTGGCAATAAGCAAACCAAGGACTAATTTGTCTAGAATCACAAATCAGTAAAAAACAAGAAATCTTTTTCTCTTTTTGTAAAAATGAAATCCAAACTTTTAACACAATATTTTCGAAATTTTGGAAAGAGAAAACTCAAGATGGATTCCTCAACAAGGGTTGATTTTACAAATGGTTAGACTCATAATAAGGAAAAAAAAACCAAGGTAATGTGAGGCTTCTATGCTTCTAAGCTCTCAGCTACTACACGACCGAAATGAAAATCAAAACCAGCAACCAGAACTTCTAGGAATTTCACCTAAAACCCTAACACCAATGAAATTAAACCAAGGAAAACTTTCAACAAGTCACATGCAGGTCTGGGTAGAGGATAACAATACCTAAACCAAAATAAAACTAATTAAAAGAGGAAAAATCAAGTTTTTCAGATATTTAGCAGGGTCCGCAGGCTCAGAGTTTGCACAGGTGTGTTCCCGATTTGTGTGAAAAGTAAAAGTGCGTAGAGGTACGCACTGTGATACAAGCATAGGATGCAGACTTCTCCTAAAGTTATCAAAAGCCAAAACAAACCTAGATCCACTAAATCCACCCAATTCCACACACAACAAGTCAAAAACAGAAACAAAAAGGCAAGTTTCTCAGGTCAAAGTGAAAACAAGGAAAACAATCAAGTCCCCAGTGGAGTCGCCATTTTGTCATGCAGAATGAGTCGAGGTTGCAGACAAGATCGACCTTCCTAGTATCTACTGATATCTAGTGACAAGCAAGCCAATCAAA
>APFE031493123.1:0-36459 GCA_000404065.3 Pinus taeda | reverse complement strand
AGTAATATTGATTTTCAAAGTCTTTCTCTCTTTTGCAAAGCTTGACATGAAGAGCTAAGGTCTGAGACTTGCTTAGGAGGCTAGTATAGGTGATGATAGACCCATACTGACTGCAAATAATCATGGTGACGATATTTTTTTGTAACAATGCTATGAAAATTGCTTGGAGAAATGAATGATGGTCGCAAGACTTTGTTGGACTGCTATTGTAATATGGTTGAAATCTGTCACCAAGGGAGCAATGTAACAAGGGACTGTTAGGGAGGGAAAATATGAAGGGATTAGGAGTATTAGAACAGATTTTGTTTAGGGAAATGTAGGAGGGTTTAGGAACTTTGCATAGGGTGGGGATTCGGGTTTTACATTGGGTAATGGGTGAAAGGGAATTTGGGATAAGGTTTTAGTATTTTTAGGGGATAGGGAACAATGACACGAAGGGATATGGTATAAGGGAAAAGGGAATGAAGGAAAAAGGGACTAATGGGATGGAGGGGGAAACTTGATATCAAAATGATAAATTTGCAACCCTTAACAGCAATTGACATAAGGATTTTAGAGGTACGGTTTGGAAATTTTGTTTCAAACATTTGGAACCATAAACCACCATCACATAACACACAAAAATGGATGAACCACCAAGATGTCAGCCCTACCTCCTGTTCTATGTGTCACGCACTGGAGGATCGCACCCAATGCACCGTGCTGGCCCAGTGTGCCGCGTCACCTACTATATGCGCCGCGCCTATCAAGACATCTCCAACTTTACCCAAAACATGCGATGGCTCACCCAATTACCTTGAACAGTTTCCTCTTCACTCTTGGCATTTAAAATGCACTTGATCCTTATGAGAAAAACTTTATAAAGACATGAAGACATGGTTTTTATTTTTGTTTCTTCAAAACCCACTTTTGCAATTTTTTGTTTTGGCACTTTTTCCACAATTTAATGCAACTCTGTATTTCACATTTCCTTTTTGAATAGTTGATAATTTTTTGCAGGGGTAGCTGACATGGAATTTGGAAAAGGAGACCAGGGCTATGCTGGAAGAATTAAATAGCTGAAGAACATTTGAAAATATTATAAAAACACAAAATGTTGGCTTTTCTTCAAAATAGAGTTTTGAAGAACAGTTGTAATCCATCAATGTGACAATGAAATATGCAAAGCAAACTTGGACATGTTGATGACTCAATTTGTGAAACCCTAGACCTATGATTAACATGACTCTTTGCTTATTAAAAGATGACACATTGACTATCATGGATTCTGTTTTGATGAAAAGACCTAAGCCAGCAGGTACAAGATATGAGGGGAATGAAAAATAAGGTCCTTTCGTCAGGTTATAGCATGCTCCAAAATGGAATGTAGGTGAATGAGCAAAATGGGACACCTAAAATGAAATGCAGGAAAAAGTTTTGATCTCTGACGAAGGGCTGAACATACCAACTCTAACACATCCTAAGAAGCCAAATTATAGAAGCTAACCAGAATGCCAAGCACATGTTTCCTGGGTAATTAGAAACCAATGAAGAATTGGGGTTGTGGAACATGACATAGCCCCAAAGTCTGTATGAAACTAAGTAAGGCTCCATGGACTATGTCCAAAAACTAATATTCATTACCAAGGGGTATACCAAAATTAGATCATAATGTTTACAAGGAACATTAAGAAAAATAAGGATGGGTCCTTAAATGCTATTGTTGCATCTCAATGTAGTTGAAGCATGCAAATGAGGAAACCCCAAATCTATTGGAATGAAAGAGTACATTCCAATGGCCATAGTACGGTTGTAGAGAAGGATGCCCACTTCAAGTGATGATTACATACTGTAAACATGATTTTATGAAGAGAGATGCAACCATTACTCTCCTCGCATGTGGCATAGAGAGGTGGAGCCATAAATCTATCAAGGAATAAGCTCACAGGAAGAGAGGACTTTCCAATTTGATTTTTTTTTTGGTGATAAAATGTCAAAGGTTGTGTAAATTATGTGGAATCCATGTCAATTCCATGTAGGTTACTCACTGGTTGTAATTGAGGGTCACCATTTCACAGTTAATTATACCTTATAGATCGAGTTGAATTATGACAATGCACCTGATTGTTGCATAATTGTAGGGCATTCGAGTAGTTCCCAATCTATGATCGTTTGGAAAGGTTAGCAAGGATTTGTTCCAATTTGGCGAAGGATTGACCTCTAGAATGATGAACTGGGAAAAAATTCAAAGAAAATGACATTGGTAATATCATGGATAGGCTAATTGGGTGGCATTGAATGCAAGTGCACACTTTTGTTCACCAGACCCTATGACTCAACCACTTGCAAATCAACACGACCTTGTAAATAACTTGACAAGACTATGTATCCATGGGCTGAACTTTCATAAATCAATGAGGAGAAAAAGAACCTGTTCCCTTAGGGACTCGAAGCTTACAATTCATGTTGTTTCTCACATCAACAGGGAGAAAGGACACAGTAGAGGGTCATAATTATACGATGCCAAAAGGAGGAAAGAAATCACAATTTGGAGAGGCGAATAATGATTAGTACTTTAGAGGATTTTCAAGGTATAAAAATGTGCCTCCTGAAGAAAATAATAAAAAAATAATAAAAATTCTAAAATAAGAGTAAGGAAAAGAAAAAAGACTACTTTTTTTTTATATTTTCGACTTATATCCTTATAGGTTTACTTAAATTTCAAGTGTGGGCACTTCTTGAGCACATAATTTATTTACGTGTCCATTAGATTGTAAATTTGGTAGCTCACAAATAAATACCCTCCTTTGGACAATCTTACTCATCATGAAAGACCCCTCCTAGCACTTGGAAGGATTTAATTTGGTTAAGGAAAAATGTATTTTTAACATGGAAACCCATATGTGCATGAAAGGGCAAGTCAAACCTACTGAGAAATTGGACACCCTTGGAATCCTATAAATACAAGTCAAGTGAAACTCATTCGGAGATGATCATCAAACATCTTCTTCTTCTCCCTTCTTTGGAATGGATCACATAGGTTTGAGGTTCTTTCACGGAATTGGTTCATACATGTTTGAAATTGCAGGGTATGAGATCACATGTGTGAAGTATGGTTTTTGGTTTGTAGCTGCATGGTTGGAAAATGAAAATTTTGGTTTGAAGCACTTGCCTATAGTATGCTCCTTGTGGCTGGAGCATTCTAGCCACACTGATGATCACTAGCCCCTTGCGACTGTCACCTGAGGTTTTCATAATAGTTAATCGTAGACTAGAAAACTATGATATGAAGCATATATGTCTATTGGGATCATCTCTCAGATATTATTTGGTTGGTTTTACTAGATAATCTTGTGATTGTTGAATTGGAATATTGTATTCTCTCTTTACTGAACATTTTATGACAATCTAATAAGAAGAATAATTTTAAAGGGTTTCCCCCTTGTGGGGTTTTTTCTTGGCCTCTGACCAAATCATGGTGTCTCTATTTGTGCATTATTTTCTTCTAATGTTCTTTTTACTATTCTATTACATAGTAGATGTTATTGTTCTTTCTACATAATTGTTACTAATGTAATGATGATATGGGTCGAATGCAATGTAAATGGTGAAAAGTTTGTTAATGCAATTACCTAAAGAAAAGAAAAATACTTCCATAAGAAATATTAAGATGGTATCAGAGCTGGGATGAAGAAAAGTCATTAAAGATTACCCCTTTGAAGACACTACTGATGGAAGGAAGAGAAGATGGTAGAGACCTAAAGGAATTCTAGGAATTGAAGGAAACCCTAGGCAATTTCATTATTAGGGTTTCATGGATAACACGAGGTTAGAGTTTGGAAAAAAACCTTGGAGTATGACACAGGCTTGAGTTATATAGTCTCGAAAACCTAGCATGATGAGCGAGAAGTTATAGATTTAGTGTAACCCTAGATGGGATAATATCAATTGGGCCTAATTGTTGATGAAGACGATTGGAAATATTGAAGGCAGCATTGTATATTAATAATGAAATGTAACAAATATTGAAGGCTAGTTCAAGAGGGAGTTTTACACCTCTCGTTAAAGATGAGTACCTTTTTTTATTTATTTCTTCAAGACACTATTCTTGTTTAAATTTATTGTTTTGATTCTTCCTGCGTGAATCTTTGAGTATTTTAATACTTCTAACCTCCACATGAGATGTGATAAACAAATCCTTCTTTGGGATCATCCAAGGTGGCTTTGAGGCAAATTAATTACCTATCATTTAATTGTCAACCCGGGGGTTTCATAAAACTTGCGAAGCATGCATGCACTGTATATGCTAGAAATTAACTTTCACTTTAGATTAATTTAACTACGAACCCAAATAACAACAAATAAAATTCACCTATTCTAATTCAAAAATAAATTGAAAATAAATTATAGTACAATTATAGTACAATGCGTGGAATTGAAATCTTAATCTATCACACTTGTAGTAATTAAAATTGCATGAAATGAAATCTACTCTAAGGGATGATTTGTGCATTATCAAAAAAGGATCCTATGAAATAAATAATAAAAATAACATGACATGAAATGAAAGAAAAACAATCATTCTTAACCTCTCAGATAGGAAAGATATGAAAGAAAATAGAAACAATCACTCTTAACCTCTAAATATGGAAGAAAATAAAAAAAATTACTCTTAACCTCTAGATATGAAAGTAAATAAAAGCAATCTCTCTTAACTTCTATATATGAAAGAAAATAAAAACAATCACTCATAACCTCTCACATAGGAAAGTATATGAAAGAAATAAATCTTAATCTATGAAAGAAATAAATATTAATCTATGAGAAACAATAAATCTTAATCTATGAAATACAATAAATCTCACACTTTGCAGGTGGCCAATCCAAAAGCATGAGAGATGGCAAGTTCAGAGGATCCCATGCAAGGTAGAAAGAGATGAATATGACTCAAGAGCATACTGCTATATCTAAATTCCATTCATAAGTAATCTTGACTTGGACACCCAGGTATCTCAAAATTAACATGCTTTTGAAAGGAGGAGGCTCTCTTATTTAGACAAAAACATAAGAAGCTACCTCATTAATGGAGGTCCATTATTCGGTCCCTATATCCCTAGAAAATCTCATAGAGTGACAACTCAAATAGGTAATGATGAGACACATATATAGTTACAACTTAAATAGGTAATGATGAGACACATATAGAGTTACAACTCAAATAGGTAATGATGAGACACATATCCTCTTTGACCTTTATCCAAATATTCTTCCATATCTTGAAGGGAATTAGAGTTTGAACGTTGGAGGCCACATAATGGTTCCTTGGAAGGTTCCAAATGACCTACACATGTCATGAAACTCAAGCCACTTTTAAGTGTTAGTAGGTATATGTCATTTAGCTTTTGGAAAAAACAAAGGTAATCCCATGTAATCATGAAAATGGAGGCTAATGAAAGACTATATGGCTATGAAGTTGCAACATGTGAGTGAAATGGTGGTGATAAAGGTGAAAGTGGATGATATTTTTAAGAGATTTCGGATATTCCATAGGTGCAAGAAAATAGAAATAGTGCATAAAGAGAAGAGCTAGTGCTAGAAAAAGAAGAGCTACTTGATAGAAGTTTTTTCAAAGTTGAAAAAGTAGCATGAAATCTGAAAATTGCAATATGCATCTGCTACAACTGCCAAAGAAAAATAAGTGCTACAAATTAGGTATCCAAATATTATAAGGTAGTTATAGTATATTGTTTCAATGTTATGATTTAGCTGCAAGATTGGATGGAAAGTTAATCCCTCAGGTATGACAAGAATATCACATTCATAAATGACTCATGCATGTTAGTCACATACATGTGAAAGTAAGTTTGATGCACTTGATATTTAACAAGTGTCTTACATTTTATTAGACATGGTGGATTTCTTGATTTTATAAAGAGGGATAGAAGCATTGATTTTGATATATGGTAACTTGATACTATCGTCAATACTTGCAATAAGCATGGTAACCAGGATCATTAATTTGGAAGTAAGATTGATAAGTAGGATATTGTAACTATGTTATTGTTGAACTTGATAAGGTTTTGATAAGTTGTAACTGCTATGATAACTTAACCACATAGTAAATTTTATAATGTGTCAAAGATGGATGGCCTAACTTGACGATGTTAGAATTTTGAAGAAAAGTGGTTGAGTAATGTGATGAGGAAGTGATTGTGATCCTTGACGTATGAAGATACACTTTCTAGCTACCCTAATTATATGACACTAACCCCTGATGAATACTTGATGGCATGTTCATATATCACAATGAAGTGACTCGTGATGACTAGTCATGACTATGATGTGTATATGTATGAGAACCTGATATAATTTGACTCCGTAATCTGGTAATTTCATTGATGCATGAAAGTATGATGATAGATAAGTTGATGTCTTGATTGATGATGAGTGAAAACGGTTCTCATTCAGAGGGAGCGAATCTCCATAAGATCCCAACACCTATTATTATTTGCGATGGATGATTGCAGAATAAAGAAAGGCTTCTGGACATGAATAGATGATCATCTAATACTGTTGAAGGAAGATACCATAGTGATTTCATGATACATTACAGAATGCTAAGAGATATGTTCCTTCCAAAATAACCTTTAGAGAAAGTAAGAAGCCATGCCAGTATCAAGGACACATTGTCGCCATGAGTACAATCATTCAAGTTGAAGAAGATGTTAAAGAACAAGTTTGGAAGGATGCCATGGCCAAATAATATGAATCAATAATGAAGAATGATGTATGGGATGTCATTCCAAGATGTAAAGGAAAATCTGTCATGACCTGTAAACGGCTATACAAGATCAAACATGGAGTCGATGGAAAAATTGAAAAGTACAACACAAGGTTCATGGCTAGAGGATTGTTCGAGAAACAAGGAGAATATTATGATGACATATTTGCACCTATTGCCCAAAACACCACCATTAGATAAATTATTTCCCTTTCTATTAGTCAAGAATGGACCCTTCACTAGATGGATGTAAATACATCATTTCTTCATGGAATGCTACAATAATAAGTGTATGTCAAGAAACCTCATGGATTTGAAGTATAAGACAAGAATACTCATGTTTGCAGATTGAAGAAGGCATTATACAGTTTGAAACAAGCCCGAGAGCTTGCTATGTACATTTTGAAACAAACCCGGTGCTTGCTATGTACAACTCAAGTAGGTAATGATGAGACACATATTCTCTTTGACCTTTATCCAAATATTCTTCGATAGCTTGAAGGAAATTAGAGTTTGAGCATTTGAGGCCACATAAGGGTGCCTTGGAAGCTTCCAAATGACCTACACATGTCATGAAACTCAAGCCACTTTTCAGTGTTAGCAAGTATATTTCAATTAGCTTTTGGAAAAAGCAAAGGTAATCCCATGTAATCATGAAAATGGAGGCTAATGAAAGATTATATGGCTATGAGGTTGCGACATGTGAGTGAAATGGTGGTGATAAAGGTGAAAGTGGATGATATTTTTAAGACATTTCAGAGATTCTACAGGTGCAAGAAAATAGAAATAGTGCATAAAGAGAAGATATAGTGCTAGAAAAAGAAGAGGTACTTGATAAAAGTTTTTGCAAAGTTGAAAAAGTAGCATGAAATCTGAAAATTACAATATGCAACTGCTACAACTGCCAACAAAAAATAAGTGCTACAAATTAGGTATCCAAATATTATAAGGCATTTATAGTATATTGTTTCAATGTTATGGTTTAGCTGCAAGATTGGATGGAAAGTTAATCCTTGAGGTATGAAAAGAATATCACCTTCATAAATGATCATGCATGTAAATCACATACATATGAAAGTAAGTTTGATGCACTTGATATTTAACAAGTGTCTTAAATTTTACTAGACATGGTGGATTTCTTGATTTTATAAAGAGGGATAGAAGCATTGATTTTGATATATTGTAACTTGATACTATTGTCAATACTTACAATAAGCATGGTAACTAGATCATAATAATTTGGATGTAAGAATGATAAGTAGTAGCTTGTAACTATGTTATTGTTGAACTTGATAAGGTTTTGATAAGCTGTAACTGCTATGATAACCTAACCACATAGTAAATTTTATAATGTGACAAAGATGGATGCCCTAACTTGATGATGTTATAATTTTGAAGAAAAGTGGTTGAGTAATGTGATGAGGAAGTGATTATGATCCTTGAAGTATGAAGATACACTTTCTAGCTACCCTAATTATATGACACTAACCCATGATGAATATTTGATGGCATGTTCGTATATCACAATGAAGTGACTCATGATGACTAGTCAGGACTATGATGTATATATGTTTGAGACCCTGATATAGATTGACTCCGTAATCTGGTAATTTCATTAATCAATGAAAGTATGACGATAGATATGTTGATGTATTGATTGATTATGATTGAAAAGGGTTCTCATTCAGAGGGAGAGAATCTCCATAAGATCCCAACAACTATTATTATTATTACTTGCGAAGTTATATTGAAAATAATTTCAAGAAGTTATATGGAGATGCTGCTGGACCCAACTTGGCTAACCCTTCTAAGTATCATCTTGATTGGTGCATTGATGTTCCTTGTGAACACCCATTTAGATATATGCTTTCCAATGAAAATTTTGAGTTAATCCATGACCAAGCCCCTTTATGCACATTGGGTTGTTGCCAAACACATTTTGAGTTATTTGCATGGGACAATCCATCTTGGTTTGAGATAGACTTTCAAATATGTGAGACTACATGGATATGGTGATGATGACTAGGATGGAAACATTATTGACGGGAAAACACATTTGGGCACTACTTTAGCTTGGGATCTACGATGATATCTTGGATGAGAAAGAAATAGAAGTCCAAAATGATATATTGTGATAACAAGAGTGGGATCCCATTGGAAAATAATCTCGTCTCTAGCTGGTATTAAGAAAATGTTATTGTATGAGACAAGAGTAGGTTTGTGGTTGATGCTTCCATGAGAGGTAGAAAGGATGAATATTGTATCCTTTTATGACATGTATTTTTTCAAACATAATATTTGTTTCATGTCTTGTATGAATAATAAAACGGGGGATTGATGCTCAAAATTACTACATAAAGCGATGTGAATAAACCCTTCAGTGAATTTTTTGAGTCGGTACTGAATATGAGAACTTTGATATGTTTCTGATCTTTAGAGAGAAACATGGATTGATGGATGTGTCCCAACTAGGAGAGGGTTTGGTCTAATTGAGGACACTGATCTATGCTCTTCACCCCTGTTTGAGCTACCAAGGTGAGGAATTTATCCTTAGAGATCTTGGGGTTGAAGGACCTATGGATTTGACAAAGTATAACCTAGTTGGCATCCGTCTTTCCCACCTATTTGGCTAATGGGTGTTGTCTTCTTGCGTTAGGCGCATTCCTTACCATTTATAGGATGGGTGTTGGCTTCTTATGTTAGGCACAGTCCTTACTCTTGGGGGTCAAGTTGGGAGGATCAACAAACGATAGGATGGGCATGAACTTTGCCATTTTTGGTAGGTGTTATCCCTCCTATTATAAACATACTTTGGGATGTGAACAACCATTAACTCATAAGGTAAGTGGAATCCCTCTTATTGTCTATTAATTCTTGAGTTATAGAATTGACTCATCAATGCCAGATGACTCTCACGTTTTAGCTTTGTCTCCCCACTGCAAGATGATTCCTAGAATGTAGCATCAATTCCATGCTGAGAGATGATTCTTGAGTTGTAGCATTGGCTCCTCACTGTAAGATGATTGATGGGTTGTAGAATTCGCTTCGTACTAGAAAATGATTCCTGGATGTAGCATGGGCTCCCTCGTAGATGCTTCCCTCATCGTAGCAACTTCCCATTGGTAGATGATTCTGAGAATGTAGCATTGGCTCTGTGCTAGCAAATAATTCAAGTGTTATAGCATTGACTCCCTATTGGTAGATGATTCCAAGGTTATAATATCATCTCCCTGTTGGGAGATTGTTCCTAGGTAATAGCATTGGCTCCTCGCTGATAGTGATTCTGAGTAGTAGCAGTGTCTCTATGTGGTAGCTTGAGCTCCCATATGATGTCAAATTCTTGTTCTTTTAGATTCGAGAGTGTTCAATGCATGAGCAGAGTTGAAATTTGATTTGATATTTTAGATGGGACATATGTTGCAGTAGGTAATTTCTCCTTATCTCAGAGGGAATTTTAATTTTATAGGTCAAGGAAACGTTCCCTCCTTTGGAAAGTCTTCCTCATTAAGACAAAACCCTCCTATCCCTTGGAAGAATTTAATTTGGTTAAGGAAAAAGGTATTTTTAATATGGAAATTCACATGTGCATAAAATGATAGGTGGAACCTAAAGAGAAATCGGACAATGTTGGAAGCGTATAAACACAAGTTAAGTGAACCTCATTTCGACATGATCATCAAGCATATTCTTCTCCTCTATTCTTTAGATTGGCTCAAACAGGTTTGAGGCTGGTTTACGTAATTGGTTCACAAAGGTTTGAAATTACAGGGTTCGCGTTCGAACATGTGAAGTAGGGTTTTTGGTCTCTAGCTTTATGGTTCGAACAAGAAAAGTTTTACTAGATTTTCTAGCATACATGATTCTCTCTGTGAAACTCGAGCTTTGGAGCCACAATGATGATCACTAGGTCCTTGGAGTTATGACCCATGCTTTTGATAATAGTTGATTACATTTTTTTTACCCTTGAGAGGAGGCTCAAAAGCTATGATATGAAGTAGACATGTCTATTGGGCTCATTTCTCAAATATTGTTTGGTTAGTTTTTCTCGATAATATGGTGATTCGTGAGATGGAATATTGTACTCTCTCTTTGCTGGAAATTTTATGACAATCTAATAAGAAGAATAATTTGAAAGGGTTTCCCCTCTTATGGGGTTTTCCTTGGTCTCTAATCAAATCATGGTGTCTCTATTTGTGCATGGTTTTTTGTGATGTTCCTTTTACTATTCAGTTGCATATTAGATGTTACTTTTATTTCTACATAATTTCTATTGATGCTATGATGATATGGTGTGAATACAATGTATATGGTGAAAAGTTTGTTAATGCAATTATCTAAAGAAAATAACACTACTGCATAAGGAAAAATATCATGAATGCTCACACTTGAAATTTAAGTAAACATATAAGGAGATAAGTTGAAAATAAAATTAAAAAGTAGTTTTCTTCATTTCCCTCTAGAAATATTTACCCTTGGAATGTAATCATCATCTTGATTACTATTGGTTATTTTAATGTTGTTTTTGTTATTACATTCTTTATTTCAAGGCCCACTTTTTAACTAAAAAATATCCAAATGCTTTGTTCTATGATTCAATATTTTAGCTCTTATTAAACATTTGTATAAATCTAAACCACCAAATTTAAATTTAAATACTAAACTTGACATAAGATACAAGAAGATGTTAGCATTGTCTTAACCAACATGCGAGGAATCAAGTAAGATTACATGTTATTGGCAAAGGAATTCAACATCAAAAGATAAATAAATTATGCCTTCAACAAATAAGAAAGGGTTTTCTAGCCATGAAAAAATAAAGCATAAAGGAATTTAGTGGCATGTAAAATATGGAAATTGATATTATGCTCTTCTAGTTCATTGTTCCAAAATTCAACTTTGCATCTCACATTTGAAGTAATCCATGTGGTTTGGAAGTAGTTAGGAATTTTAAAATGAAATTAGGGATGAAGGCATATCTAATCTAAGAAAGAAGTCTTGAGAAGAGTCAAAATTTTCTTAGAACTAATATTAATTTCATTTCCTAGGATCTAATCTCGAGGAAAATGATATTTATTATTTGTTGTAGCACCAAACAATCATGAAACCTTGTCAAGGATTAATGGCCTCATTCAAATGATTTTGTATTTTCTTGTTTCAGTTTTAAAATTGCTCTTGTATTCTTTAATTTTAATGTAGTTTCTCTTTCATAATGTATGATAATTTTGATATTATCAAAGAATAGTTTCACATGGAGGTAATGTGCTTGATATTTATTTTTCATACTAAATATTCACTTAAACTCATTCAATTTTCATTCAGCTCAATATACAATATTATCTTGGATGCTAAATAATGTTATAAGTGAATGGTCTAGAACTTAAAGTGCTTAGGAGTCATAAAGGAAGTGATGAGAGTGGTGATTAAATGAATTGTATCTGAATAATATTTTAGTTATAATTTTTTTTTATCTGTCCATATTTGATTGTTTTCAAAATGCATACTTTCATGTGTTTCATGTAATACACCTTTGAAGCTTCAATCTTACTTGTTGATAGTTGAAGTGGAACAATTGTGTTCTTTTGTAGGAGCTAGAGTATTTTTTATGACTCATGGAATAGGATAAACATGCCTTTTGGGGGCCAAAATGATTGTGTGTGCTAAGTGTTGACAATTTTTTTGGGTTTTCTCCTTTTCAATATAAATATAACCTCTATTTGAATTAAAAAAGCCCCATCTTTCAAATTACATTTTACCAGATAGATCTACCCACTCTAGCTATTGAATTATTTCAGATTAGCCTAAAGTAGGGAAGTTTAAATAAAACCTCCATTAGGTGCCTTGGCATAGTTCCCTTGCTAGGGATAGTGTAAGGAACAACATCCATATTGGAATCATCATGAGGAAATGATATTCCAATTGATATTTCTTTGGAAGTGGCAAATGAAAAGTTTTTGCTTGTTGAGGGTGAACAAGAATCAAATGACATCCTCCATGGTTTAAGAGGAAATATTGAAAAGTTCTCATTCACCATGTGACTCCACTATTTCAAGATGGAGGGAGAAAGAAGGCATATTAGGTTTAATCATAGCTCTAGAGCAAATCCAATTTACTATGATCCAAAAAGGTGGCTACAAAAGGAAATATATGATGTAAAGTGGGTTCTTCATCTTCAATATTCCTCTTATTGAAAAATTATATTCTTGAATCTAAATATTTTGAATATTTACCTAAATTCAAACTCCTAAAAGATTTTCTTCAAGTCTTCCTTTGAATAAAGTTGAACCATTAGTTGATTTTTCAAGTGTAGGTCTTTCATTTTCTGTTATGTGAAAGTTACCACCCTTTCTATTCTCATTCTCTCCCAATTTCAAACCAATTTTCCTGGAAGCTACAATCTTTATTCCTCAACATATAATGACACATAAATGAAACCCAAATACACCATGGGTAGTTGCAAGGTATGGGCCTCTCAAAATCCCCCAAAACCTACATGACATATGTGACAATTATTTAAACATACTTAGGCTTTCAATAAACATAATGTCAGTCTGACTAAACTTGCACCGACAAGGGCTGGAGCGATGCGGCGAGGGTTTCGGGAACTTTAGGGTCTGAAGCAGTGCGATTGCAAACAAGTCAGCTATGAATACTAGGGCAGGGGGACATGAACCTCCTATGATCGACCAGATCAGAGACTACAAAGAGGATCAGACAACATGACCGAAAATAGGAGAGAGCTAAAGGCATCATGGTAGGGGAAATAGGGAGGGGAGAGATCCCCTCCTACAAAAATATCGTGGTAGGGGAATCAAGTGGAAAGGGAATACAAAGCGGCCCAAGGAAAATTAACAAAGATCTGCTGGTAATGGGAGCCCAATGGCAAGGAGGATTAGGTGGTAAGTTTATAGGATTTTGGCCGTCCTAAAAGGACCTATCGAAATGGATACAGCAAAGATGGAAACCTAAGGGGCATATAGATTTTAAATTGGGGGAAAAGGGTTTTTTCATATTTATATTCTCAAATCTAGATGACAAGGAAAGAGTCTTTAAGGGTGGACTGTATTTCATGAATAATGCGGGCCTATTTATGAGGCATTGGGAGGACTACTATAATTTAGACAAAGAAAGAATGTTAGAAGCACCCATATGGATAAGTCTGTTTGGACTACCAATAGAGTTTTGCGAGCCTGAGATCCTAGAAGGAATAGGTAATACAATCAGAACATTTGTTAAAGTAGCAAAGACCACAAAAAGAGGGCGATACACATCCTATGCAATGATATGTGTATACATGAACATAACAGAGCCGCTACTGGAGTATATAGAGCTAGAATATCATGATGAAGTGTGGCAGCAACTAGTGGGTTACGAACGCATCCCATTCCACTGTAGAAGATTCCATGAATATGGCCACATCTTCAAACAATGCTCCTTAAATACTGCAGAGGAATCAACAGAGAAAAAAGAAGAAGAGAAGAAGGGGACATAGGCAACTGAAGAAATGGAAGAGGGTTTTAAGGAAATACCCATAAGAAGAAGGCCCAGAAAAGGGCTTCCCAAGATGCAGCAATTTGTCAAAACAATGCCAGTAGAAAGCCAAAACAAGTTCAAAGCCTTCCAGGAAGAAGAAGGGGAGATGGAAAAGGAAGAAAGTGATGAAGAACGTATGGAAATATTAAAATAAATAAAAGAACAAGACTCAACCCCGATAAACATAGAACAAGGAGGGACAGAGGAGAACATGGACACGTCTAATGAGAAATCTCAGATGGAGGTCGATCCCCAAAAAGACAGAGGAAGTGATGGGGAGCGAATAATGAGAAGACTATTACAGGAATGGAAGAACCTCGACGAAAGATTTATACCAGAATATCAAGTTAACCAGAGCAAATAGGAACGCAAGGAGCTTAGAGTATCGGAATGGGCAGTACTAGCAAATGAGGTAGAAAAAGAAGTAGGCATGCAATGAGTGAAACCATTCAAGTGGTAGGGGAGATTCTGGTAAACTTAGTGAGAGTCATAACTCTTTCAGAGGTATTTCAACAACCATTCAAAATTTTAAAACAATAATCACAAGGTGGGACACCAAAGGTCTTAATAACAAAGGAAAAAAAAGATATTTGAGGGATAGGTTGAAGAAAGATAAACCTAGTGTAATGATAATCGAAGAAACAAAGATCAGCTCCCATAAGATGGAAGAAATAATGAGAAGATTTAATATTCATTATGAGGTAATGGGCCAGTATGCGGCAGGTACTACAGGAGGGCTAGCAGTTCTTTGGAATCCTGAGGAGGTACACTTCAAAAACTGGGTTAGACGTCATCAAATTCTCTCAGGAACTTTTAGAATGATAGTATCATCGGAGTGGATACTCCTTTCAGGCATTTACGGCCCGCATTATCAAGCGAGTGCATAAACTTTCTTCAAAATATGAAAACAATTCGAAGGCTTTTCCGAGAGATGCCATGGATTGCAGGGGGGGACTTTAGCATGATCACAACCACAAGAGAAAAGTGAGGAGGATCTAAAAGGCTAGACCAAGACATGGAGGCTTTTGGTGAGATGATAATGGAGCAAAGGTTGGTAGATATTCCCACAATAAGCGAGATCCATACATGGAACAATAGAAGAGGGGGCATAAATCAAATAGCATCGAGACTCGATAGATTCTTAATATCGGAGAAAATCATAAACATAGATGTATTTGTAGAAACAATGATCCTTCCTGCCATGGGCTCATATCACTAGCCCATCAGGTTGGAAATCGACATCAAATCGAGCCCAAAAAAACGCCCCTTCTAGTTTGAAGTGTTCTAGGTGAGGAATCAACAATTCATACCAAAGGTGGAGGAATGGTGGACTCAGAGCCAACGTAGAGGATGAAGCAAGATGCAGACCTTCCAATTAAAACTAAAAGAACTCAGGGAAAAAATCAAAAAATGGAACAAAGAGGAATTTGGGAATATATTAAGGAGAAGCAACTCTTAGACCAAACAATGGGAGAGCTACAACAAAAAATTATAGTAGAAGGCTGTAGTGAGGAAAGAAGCAGAGAAGAAGGAATAGTGATTAGCCAACTAGAGGAACGGAGAAAACAGGAAGAAATATTATGGAAACAAAAGACTCGTATAAATTGGGTTCGCTAAGGAGAAAAAAGCACAAAGTTCTTCCACCAAGCCATGATTCAACACAGACAAACGAATAGAATTTTCTCAATCAAAAATGAAGATGGGTAATGTGTAACTTAGCATGACAAAATGGAACAAGCTCTAGTTGGATATTTTAAAGACATCCTCACCGAACCTCAAGAGGATAGAGAAGAAGCTATAGGGAGGGTCTGCAATGAAAATCCAAAAATGATTACGAGGGACGAGAACATGGCCCTGATGAGGGCAAAAACTCTAGAGGAAGTGTAGGATATAATGAAAGGAATGAAAAAAAAACAAATCCCCAAGACCAAATGCATTTATAGCTGAATTTTACCAATCAGGCTGGCACTTCCTTGGACAGGACATCTTGGAGGTGGTAGAGGAATCTCGTAGACAACAAAAGGTATGGTCGGGTTTAAAATCAACTCTTTTAACCCTTATTCCTAAATCTGCTAACTCGAAAATTTCCCAAGGTTTCCGTGATATTTCCCTGTGTAATGTAATATATAAAACTATTGCTACGTTAATGGCTAAGAGATTGAAACCAATTCTCTCTAGCATAATCTCCTCGGAACAAACTGGGTTTGTGGAAGGGAGACAAATTCTAAATGGTTTGGTGGTATCTCGAGAAGTGGTTCATTCTCTAAAACAAAGAAAGGAGATGGGCATGATGATAAAATTTGACCTCTCAAGAGCGTATGACCGTCTAAATTGGAAGTACCTAAAAACAATCCTAATGGCATTTGGCGTTTGTAATAGATGGGTAAACTGGATTTATAATATGATATCTTATCCCAATTTCTCAATCCTTTTGAATGGGTCACCAAATTGGTGCATAAGACCCTTACTGTAACATAATAATTTTTTTTTAAATAAAATAAAATAATTATTAAAAAGAGTTAACAACAATAACGGTCATCCTTAAAAAATTAATAAAAGAACAAATGAATAAATATTCATAAAATAATAAAATTGAAATAAATCCCAAAAATATGAGTAGAACAAATTAATCATATGGTTAATGATATAATTTAGAATTTAAAAGTTCCATTAAAAAGGGATAAAGTAATTCCCATCCAAATAATAAATAAATAAAATAAATTGAATTCTTTTAAAAATAATAAGAGATTTAAAAAGTAAGGTAGAAGGAGGTATATTACCATAAAAACAGGTGAGCTCCCAAAAGGGAAAATATAACAAGGATAATATTTAGTATACCTACGGGGATAATATGGGTTACAAAGGGAGGTACCAAAGGGAATAATGTGTTATAATAATATAATAAATAAATGAACCATAGTTAAGAAATAAAGTTGCTAACAAGCATTATCCAAGTGACCACAAACAGTTAGCAAATAATGTGATAAGCTCGTTGTATTGAATATATAATTTTGAGAGACTCATGGTGATTACCCATGGTATTATGTGTATGTAGCCTATATAGAGGCTAGATACATTAGAGTGACGGATGTTGGGTATTGTTTGTATGACATGCATTAGCTTGTGGATTGATCTCCTTCCTTGAGTAACTATATTGTGTTGCCCTACCTCAAGAGTTTGAATAATAAAGCGAACTATTTCTATCTTATTTGTGTATTGGCTCTTGGATTTATTTTATGAGAGAATTTGATATATTTGGACATGAGATCTACAACAAGTGTTATCTAGATCTCACTTGAAAATATATAAAAGTGCAAAATATATGAGAGAAATAACACCAAAGATAGAGAAATAATGTTTGAAAATTATTCTTTATTGATAAAAATCTTGAGGTAGGGCGACACCATATAAGTATATCTTAAGGAAGGAGAACATGACTCAAGGCATATGTTTGAAAATACAAAACAATACTCAACATCCCTCACTCGAGAGTCTCTAGCCTCTATATAGGCTTCATACATACAAAACAATAGGTAATCACCATGGGTTTCTCAATACCATACATCCAATACAATGAAATTATCACATTAATCCCTATCTAATTGTGTTCCCTTGCATAATGTGGGTTAACCAATTTGTTTATTAACTATATCCCATTTATTTATTACATTATTACATCCCATTATTCCCTTGGGTACCTCCCTCTGTACCCAAGGGAATAAAATTAGTCTGAAAATTTTATTAAAATTAATTTTAGTGTAATTCATTTTGACATACAAATACATAACATTGTAAATGCAACGAAGTAGCAATGAACCAATATATTTAATATTAATAGTGTATCAAGATTTGTATTAATATTTAATATTTGGTTTTATATATAGAGTGAAAGTAACATTGTGATAGAGGAGCTAACCTGATTTGATCTTGGGATTTGAATCTAGGATTACATTATTGTTGCAGATAACCTAACTTCTCATGGTTCCCCCATGTGGTGTAAGGGGAGGGTCTTCATTCAATAATGTGGTGGAAGGATGTAGGTTGAGGCATTCACTTTATGTATCAATAAATTTTGATGTTAAGAAACTCTAACCATGATTTGGGATTGTAATCTGCTAAAAAAGATAAGGAAAAGGAAAAATCCAACCTAGAAATAGCTAGTCAACAATGGAAGGGGGGCACAAACACTCGATCATGCCTCCCGTAAAGCAAAAATTCCCCCAATATTGTAAATCATTTAAAAGAAATTATAGAAAAATATTTCAATACATGAAGCATCACACACTAATATGTAAATTCAACAGAATTTGATCATGAAAGAGAACGATGATTGAATGTTGAGGAAAGATTTGTGGTAAAATATTAGTAGGAAAACATTCAATAGTGTACAAGAAGAAGTTTTAAAGTTGATTGAAATTACATCATTGCATGCATAACATACATTGTCACGGAGAATAATAATGGTTATTTGGATATCATTGTAAGTGGTTCATTGTCCCTGGTACAAGAGCCCACATTTATTTTTCTATCTTTCATCTTTAGGGTGGTTGTGTGGTTCATATAGGAGACCAAAGAATCCTTTAGGTTGGAGCCTGAGAAAATCTTCAATCTTCAGGGTGGTAGAGTGGTGCAAGGTAGACAATAAAGTCTCCCTAAGGTTGGAGCCTCAAAATAGTTTAGGGCAGTAGGTGGACTAGGGCAAGATGGACCTTGTAGGGGGTTGGAGCTGATAAAACTAGGGGGTTGGAGCCTCCTTCTAGTTAGAGATGGTAAACCTAGGTGTTGGCACATCCTTTCAATTGGAGATGATAAATCAAGGGGTTGGAGCCTCCTTCGAGTTGTTTTTGCAGAATCTTGGAAGTTAGATATTCGTGATGATGTAATCTTTAAGACATATATTAAAATATTTTGGTGTTTTTTCTCTGAGAAGGGTTCCACCTAAAAATATTGTGTACTATATTTGATGTTGTACATTGCTGAATGATGTTGTTAACTGTTTAATGTTTACATGATATGGTTTACATTTTAAAAAAGTTCCCAATATTGATTCACACCCCCTCTTGGTATTGCTGGATATTCCAACAATTGGTATGAGAGGGTGGGTTTTTTCGATCGTAGCCTAACAACTGGAAGGAATATCTGAGGAGATCAAAGATGGGAGAGTCAAGGAATCACACATCCAAATGATCAAGGGATGTCTCTGGTATTTCCCTACTTTCAGGACCTATTACATTGGATGAAGAGTGATATCAAACGATCATATGTTAAACCTAAAATAGAATTGATTATGCCAAAAATAAAGTGAATGTTAACTTACAATGCTAAAACTGTGAGAACTACTTGAGAAGAAAGACTTTATGACGGATGGAGAAATATAAGCAAGATGCAAAACAGAAGTGAAAACAATAAATACATAGTGATACCAGACAACAATATTGATAAAGGAGTTCGCCCCTCATGGACTACGTCTCTAGGTCCGCTTTGAAGATGGGAAACCACTTTATGACGATTGAATTTTAGGGAGTCGATTAAACAAAAAATTGACCAAACTATATGTGCATGTATGCACTTCTGGCCACTATCATAAGAAATCTCTCTGAACCAGATTTTCAATGCCTATCATGGTTCCCAATTCTGACTCCACATACTCTTGTTACACTGAAAACAAAACAACCTATATCCTCTAGAACCTACACATAAAACTCAAAACCACTCCTCCCCTCTTCATGAGTAAAAGAATGAATTTATAGTCTCAGTAGGCTCATTTGAACTCCTTTTGACTAAACTGGGCATGAATGGCTATCAAAACGGTTCATGAGTCTCAGTGATATCATGGTTTGACACATAGGGATTAGGTTCCATGGTAGTTTAATTAAATATCCCAAAATCCAACAAAAAACCCAAAATAGACCTCACGATAAGAGAAAATGGTAGGCGGTTTGCTAACGGGGTAGAGGAGGAAGGCCGTTACGTGTGAGGAGCCATGGTGTAACCGTAGGCTGCCACTTGACGCTAGTTTCTAATGGTTCCGACTAACGTTCAGTGACGATGTAACCATGTGACCTCACTTACCGATGGTCTTGCATGATGGTGCGACTTACCCCCAATAGTTGTGGTCAACTCTCACTGTTGCGTTAACCTTGCTCACATTTCGACTATGACCTGGTAGTTAAGGTTAGGTGGATTCCTACTATGGTTTTAGGACTGAGTGTTATGTAAACCTCAATGGCTAAACCTTTATCCGATCACATGCATACGGTTCTGATGCAGTCTAAAACCTCACAGTTAGGACTCATATTTGTAGTTTGGAATGTTTTTAATACATGGTTTTGTTTGTAATACAATAGCCTCACAGGGTTTTAGTCATAGATTTATATGTCTAGGTGTTTGTAACTTAGGTTTTTTAACATGGTTTGGAAATGTATCATGGTCCAAGATGGTACATAGTTTAGGGAATAGTATTTAATATATTTTTTGAGGTTTTAGATGTAGATTTAGGGTTTTAGATCTTAGGTTAGGGTTTTGTCATTTCAATACATGAATTTGTTGATAAGTACCCATGTACAATCACATGTTGACACTGAGGTATCAAACCATATCACCATGAAAACCATATACATTACCAAACAACCTAAAGCATAAACATCACAATCGAAGCTGACGACACCAGACACTGAATGCTCACGATGAAATTGAACTTGTATAACTGATCTGAGAAGATCCTCCTCGATCAATCCTCTCCACTTGAAAGCTTATGGATGGCAAAAGTTTGTCTTAAACAGATAGTTGATGAGGGTAGAGCTCCCTCACTCTCCACCTTTCCCCGATGATGTACCAATACATTCACTCAACCACATGAAAGTGATGACCATGATGATGCTGACCATGGAACATGTTGAATCTGTGAACTGTTCCACCCTTCCATAGTATGCACAACTTGCGAAGATGGTCAAACAACCTGTTATGAACATGGGAAATACCATGAGTTAGTGATTCATAATCATATTTCAAAACAATCTCTACATGATATTATTCAATACTATTCACATGTATTAAAAATCTATATTGTAGAGTGACAGAGACAATCAAATACATTCTTGAGATCAAACCAGCTGTTTGACTTGATATACTTTCAAGATTCTTGATTACTAAGTGAAATTGCTGTGATAAACCCATCAAACTGTAAGGTGAACACTACTGCAACTTAGCTTGATTTTGGAAGTACTGAAATGGCTGTTGATTTGTTTGAATCACTATTTCTTTATTCCTTAAATGATGTTTCCATTGATTATCGCTTTCCCTTGATGCATAAGTTTCCCTTAGATGTATTGGATACTTTGATACTACTTTAGAAAAGGCTTTGATATGAAAACAATTAGGCTTCCTCTCCACTCAAATTTTTCACATTTTAAAAGAGATGTTTTCTTAGGTTTCTTTTCTATTTCATATTTTTCACTGGAAGAAGAAGAGGAAGAAGAAGAAGATGATGATGGAGATGATGGAGGTGAAGGTTGTTTATCAGCCTTGCCTTTAGCTTTGTCCTTCTTCGATGTCTTTGAAGAAGAATCTGCATCTCTCACCTTATTCTCTTCTTGAAGTTTTCCCAACACCTGTTGCATAGTCAAGAATGCTCGCTAAAACTATTCGTCGCTCATTTTAGTTTCATGCTTTTTACCTGGATCAGATCCTGTCATGGTTGAATTATGAACGAATTTTTGCTTTCCAGTCTCTGGATCAATCTGCTCGAGGATTCCTTCTCCACATTGCGAATTTGACCTGGTTAACAGTCATTCACAAATTCTACAAATGCAGCCTACTCTGATACCGAATTATATGATATGAAATGATCATATGTTAAAACTGAAGTAGAATTGATTATGCCAACAATCAAATTAATGTTAACTTATAGTGCTGAAACCGTGAGAACATCCTGAGAGGAAAGACTTTACAACAGATGGAAAAACATAAGCAAGATGCAAAACAAAAGTGAAAATAACAAATACACAATGATACCAAAGAACAAGATTGATTACGCAGTTCATCCTTGATGGAATACGGCTCTAGGTCTGCTTTCAAGATGGGTGACTGCTCTATATGATTGAATCTAATGAGGTAAATTACAAATAAAATTGACCAAACTAAATGTGCACGCAGGATCTTCTTGTCACTGTCATAGGAAATCTCTTTGAACCATATTTCCAATGCCTATCACGGTTCCTGATTCTGACTCCAGATGCTCCTGTTACATTGAGAGAAAAACAACCTATATCCTCAAGAAACTACACATAAATCTCAAAACCACTCCTCCCCTCTTCCCAAGTAAAAGGATGAATTTATAGGCTTAATAGGTTCATTCGAACTCTTTCTGAATAAAATTGGCAAGAATGGCTAGCAAAAGGGTTCATGAATCTTGGTCATATCAGGGTTTGACACCTACGGATTAGGTTCCATGCTACTTTAATTAAATATCCAAAAAATCCAACAGAAAACCTGAAATAGTCCTTGGGATAAGAGAAAACCATAGGGAGTTTACACATCGGGTGGAGGAAGGTCGTTACATGTAACCATCCATGGTCTAACTGCAGGCTGCCACCGAGCACTAGTGTCTGGCAGTTCCTACTAACGGTTAGCACCATGTCAACATGTGACTTGACTTCTAACAGTCTCAGCTAATGGTGCAGCTAACCCCCGACAGTTGTGGTCAACTCCAACTATTGCGTTAAGGCTGCTCACATGCCAACTACAACTTGGCAGTTATGGTTAGCTGGATTCCCGCTGCAGTTTTAGGACTAAGAGTTATGTAAACCTTGATGGCTAAACCTTTATTTGGTCACATGCATATGGTTCCGACGTGACCTAACACCCCGCGGTTAGGGACTGATATTTGTATTGTGTAGTGTTTCTAATACATGGTTTTGTTTGTAGTACAATAGCCTGAAAGGGTTTTAGTCATAGATTTATATGTCTAGGTGTTTGTAACTTAGGTTTTTTAACATGGTTTGGAAATGTATCATGGTCCAAGAGGGTATATTGTTTAGGGAATAATATTTTAATGTATGTTTTGATGTTTTAGATGTAGATTTAGGGTTTTATATCTTAACTTAGGGTTTTTTCATTTCAATACATGAATTTTGTTGACAACTACCCATGTACATCTCTTCATCACAAAGCGATATTGTCAACGTCACATGGTGAAAATCCCATGTCGACGACTAGACCCTAAAAAAACTGAAGACAATCACATGTCGAAACCCAGGTATCAAACCATATCACCATGAAAACCATATACATTACTCGATAACGTGAAACATAAATATCATTGTCAAAGTTGACGACACTAGACACTGAATGTTGAAGATGGAACTGAACTTGTGTAACTGATCTTGTGAGATCCTCTACGATCAAAGAGAAACAAGTTGGTCCAGTTCCTTTGTTTAATGAAACAAACTATGAATTTTGGAAAGGTAGAATGGAAGCCTATTTGGGAGCTCTTAGATATGATGTATGGTGTTCAATTATTTATGGAAACATATCTACCAATGAGTCAGGCAGGTACAATACAAAAGTAATGAATTTCATTTTAAGTGCTTTACCAGACTCTATGAGATCCAATGTAGGTGAATGCACATCAACTAAATACCTTTGGGAGAAGCTTCAAAATATTTACATAAAAGAGCATGCAAGTGAAGATGAAGATGATGATGATACTAAGAGAAAAGATCTTAGTGACAATTAAGAAAAAGCCGAAGTGGACATGGAGATAGAACTGACCAATGCCTTAGGTGATCTTCACAAAACAAGGAGGAAAAATCAAATACTCGAAGCTACAGATATTCAAAATCAAAAGGAACTTGACGAAACTTTAGCAGAAATAAACATGATTAGAAATGAAAATGAATGGCAGAAGGAATAAATGAGGGATTTTGACAAAGCAAAAAAAGAAGTTTCCCTCTAAAGATTTCAAATTGAGGAAGCAGAAAGGACAGACAAAATATTAACAAACAATTTGAAGGAAACTATTCTGAAGTATGAAGTGTAAGTTACTCAAAGAAACATGATCTTATTTTGAAAATGCAAGTTGTTGAAAAGAGGAATTGTGTCATTAATAAAAAGCATCAATAAATTACTTGCTTAAAGATCACAACAAAAGAAGTAGGTGAAGCTCAATGAAATGAAGGCACAAGTTCCATGCCCCCATAAAATAATCTTAAAGAAAAGATTGAAAGGAAAATTCTTTATAGGTCAAATTGAAGTGAAGGATAGAAGAAGATTGAAAGTGTTGTTGCTCCAAGAAGTAATCCACCTCCAAGAAGGAATGTATTCAGAAGATGATCAAGGAAAGAAATTTCAACTAGGTACACTCATATATTTTATGGGTATTTGTTTCATGTACTAAATTTGGACATAAGGCTAGGTATTGTGAGGCTTATGATATGGATGGATCAAGGTTATTGTCAAAACCTTAAAAGCAAGTTTGTAGGAACATATGACTTATATCCAAATTGCATCATGAATAGAGAATATACGCTAGTTGTTTTTTGATCCAGGTACCAAATTGAATGCTTCAATTTCCATAAGTATGGACATATAGCTTGTGATTGCAGATACATGATGGGATATTCCATGAAGGACAACTCTAATATTAGGTACAAGAAAATTTGGAGAAGAAAACAAAAGCAAGAAGATTGGATTAAATTGATTGGAAGTTCTAATGGAAAAGAAGCCCTTGAAGGAGGACAAGGAACCCCACTAGTTTAAAAGCTTCATGCATTGTGACCATGATGTCCCACATTTGATGAAGTGTTTCAATGATAAGATCAATGAAATCGCAAGTAAGACCACCATCATTGTATTCCTAGTCATGCCAATTCCAATGATAGGTGACACGCCACATAACTCCTCACAGTTGAGGAGATATGTTCCTTCAAAGACAATGCCCCAAATGTGTGGTGAGGATGCCCAAATCAATGATAACATACAATATTATAATTGGGTAAAAAGGAGCATCTATATTTAAGAAATTTTGATTAACTTTAGTGGGTCTTGGGTTGATTAATCAACACTCAAATTGAGGAATTGTCTTTGTCAAATTGACTTCCAAAGGAGGATTTAGTCATCCCCTAAAAATTATTTTAATTGTGGAAATTATTCTAACTTGGAAATAAGGTTGCATCAATGAAAAAAATTATTTTAATTGGGCATGAATTAAGGTCAGCTCCATGAATTCTATTACTAGTCGACCCCCCTTCTAGACCCTTCCTTCCTCTCTATATGAGGGCATTTACCTCCCTTCAGGATGTATCAATCAATCATGAATTATCTAATGTATTTACACTAAAATTTGTTTTGAGGCCTAGGAAATCATGAAGATATGTTGGATCTCAATTTTCTATGTGTTAATGCATTCATAGCTTTATCTTTCTTATGACAGTTTTTCACTGGACCAAGATCATTGGTGTGAAGCAATGTTTTTTGCTCTATCAATTGTATTATTGGCTACCTCAGAATCTGATCTTCAACCCCCCTCGGTTTTGTTGGAGGTCATAATTATGGTTGAATTTTGGAGTTATTCCATGATATTTTTTATTCCTCCCCATGGCATAGCATTGGTGCGTGACATTATTCCTCTTGAAGATTAAACTAATCCTTGTTTTAAGTTCAAGGAAATTTCAAAGGCTGATTCAAATTTAAAATCTAAATAGAAATTGAATTTAAAAGAAACAAAGGAAGTATGATAAGAAGAAGTCCAAGGTAGAATCTTAATTGAAGGGCTTAAGGAACACACAATCGTGATAGAGGTTAAGGTTTGACAAGGGGCATCTCCAAGGAAAGAAAAATTGAAAAGGTCTGAAGCTATCAATAGTAGAAAGAAGCACACCTCTCATCAACAAACTTAATTGAGGTATGAGACAAGATTTTGTAAATTGTTCAATTTGTGTTTGAATTGAATGTTGAAGCAAGGTTTGGTTAAAATATTTGTAAGAAGACCTTTGACAATGTTCACAAAGAAATTTTGAAGTTGATTTACATTACATCATTGCATACCTGACATACATCAACAAAGACAACAATAAGGGTTATTTTTATATCATTGTAAGTGGGTCATTGTCCCTAGTATGACTGCCTATATTTAATTTTATATATGTTATATTCCTGGTGGTTAGGTGGTGCATGAAGGAGACTGAAGACTCCTTCAGGTTGGACTCTGAAAACATCTTCAATCTTCAGGGTGGTAGGGTGGCGCAAGGTGGACATTGATGTCTACCTCAGGTTGGAACGTGAAAAATACTTCAGGGTGGCATGATGGTGCTAAGGCAAGTTGGATCTTATAGTGGGTTGGAGCTTCCTTCCAGTTGGTTCTGGTAAATCGGGGTGTTGGAGCATCCTTTCAATTGGAGATGATAAAACTAGGAGAATTACAACACAGGAATAATTGAGATGATGCTGGTAGTCACTTCTCCTATGGAAATAATTCAATATTTGAATGCAAGTGACAAGACCTTAATTAAGTCAATGGAGAGCTAGAGTGGAAGCTCAATCAAAGAATTAGAGCAAAGCTAGTTAGACAAATGAATGCATTAAGTGAGAATTCAAGAGAAATGGAAAATTTTCAAGGATCACATATAATTGTAGGTCTTACTATTCCAAGATTTTTGGTATCCATGGTTCATGAAAACAACAAAATTAATTTATTAGTTCTATAACTCAACCTCATAAGTATTATAAATAGGATATAAAGCTACTTTTTTGCAAGTTGAATCAAATAAAATCAAACATTGTAGATATGAGTGTATGATGTAGGAAAGGTAGAGAGACGGTTTTGAGAAAATTGATTCAATCAGCGGTCAATGTCAAGAAGTTGGAAACCTTGTTCAATAAATTGGATACTTGATTGAAGCATGAAAAAAATAATTAATAGATCTAGAACAACCAAGATTTATGCAACACATAGCATAAACAATGTTAAAATTTGTTGGACTCCAAAGGTACTAAGATAAATAATTTGAAACCTAAATCGAAGATCCCTTAAATTGAGCATGTTGAACCAAAGGAGATAATCACTCTTTGTGAGGAAAATGTTGTTTTAACATTGGAAAATGGTAGTTTGAGATGTCAAAACTCTCAATTGTCAAATGAATTAATGAATTGATGCAAGAACAAAGCTTACTAATGAACATATGCTTGAGTTACAAAATTTGAGTAGGAGCTTGTTGAGAAAGCTTCTTAGAACATGCCACTATCATAAATATTTTAAGTATCTAAATTCCTAATTGACAATGAGAGAATTACGAACATATCCAAAAATGAAGACAATGTTGATGTCATAATTGAGAAGTAGCATCATACAATACTTAGGTCTACGAGTTATCTAATAAGATTCAAAATATAAAGCTTTAAAATAAAGAGAAATTGGCTTACTTGAATGATGTGTTAATTATTATTATTAGTATTATTATTATTATTTAGAAATTGTAGTCATAGGTTATCCAAAAAGATACAGATAGTGAATCATTGTTAAAGGGCTAGGAAATCCTTGAAGTATTTTTATAAGTCACTCTTGATCATTCTCCATACAACATTTAGTTGATTTGAATCAAAGGATTTGAGACAAAATAATCAATCAAATGAACATGTTTAAGCCATTCTTTGAGATTAACAGTTGGAGAAGTAGGACAAATTGTTTAGTGTAAAAAAAATTGTCATAAGAATCATTGGAAGCTATATGAATGAAAGATTGAACTTCTTTGATTATTGACATAGAAAAGGTAAATGGTAAAAATGAATTGATTCTTACAATTTAGGATAAGATAACAAATCTGAAGAAGGCGGAAAGCGGATTCAATAGCCAATTTTATCCAATTTCAAATTTAGTTTACCTTATCCATGGACAATCGAAATTCGGAGTGGTAAAAAGTTTTTCATGGGGTTTGGGACACATGACCAATATCCAGGAAGAAATTCATGGCATGTTGCATGGTTTAGTTCTGGTCAAAACCATACGAGTGACCAATATTAACATCTTGGGGGATTTTCTCATTACTATTCAATATTTACATAAAGGAAGTTGGTTAAGAGACAAACACTTGGAGAATCTTCTAAAGAGAATAATACAACTTATGGATGAATTTTCTCATTTTTTTCCACATCCTATTAGAGCCTAGATTTGCCTCAGGCTGGAAAGGCAAGGGTCTAGGTCCACATCAAACCACGCTTAGCCTCGTAGCTATCCCTACGAGGACAGGAGAAGGCTCTCTCCAGGTCAATCTCGGCAAAAGACAATCAATGGGGCTCGAGATGACTGAAATAAAAGCTAATGTTAGGCTAGGTATAAAGTACAAGGGTTTGGTTTGAGTTTTTGGGGGTTTTGTCCTGGAAACAGGGAAAGGAAAATTGGGCTCGGGGATGAGGCACAGTGTGTGCAGAGTTCTGATTGGGGCAAGGAAGGAAATCATTTTTATGCTTTAAAGTGAGTGAATGGATGGATCAGAGTCGTGAGGAGCTAAGGAGAGCAAGAGAGTCTCAAGAGTTCTCCTTAAACAGATGAAAACATGGAAATTTAAACAAATTCAAAGGTAGAGCATAACAATTAATGGGTTGTACCTTAATCACTCATTTGTTCAAATTCAGAAGAAGAGAAAGGAAAATGATAAACATAACACTAATTAAATTACAATTACTTAGAGAAGAACACCATCAAAACATAAAGCCACATGGATCCCAAATAGTGTTGCAAAACCCTGGTCTTTCCTTAGACAAAAATGCAGAGATAGATTGTACAATGATATGCCAAAGCAATCCCAAGTGTCCAACCCTGAAAATGACTGAGAGATTACATGATATAGACTAGCTGAACCCATTCCGATGCCTCTAGGGGCTGAGCTCATCATTCTAGGAGCTGTTTCAACCAATTCTAAACAAGGAACTAAAATCTAGGCATTCAAAACAACTTGCTTCTATATGTTAGGAAACTGATTCATTCATTTAATTTTCACTTTTTAGTGAATGAATCATCTAGAACAAGTAAATAAGTGCCAAAATTACATAATGTTTACTCAATTACATCAAGTTGGGTCACAAATTACATCTCGAAGCAAAGCTATTCAAATTGGCTGAATTTTTGAGCTGGAAGGTGAAAAATTGAGCTCAAATCCTCTAAGCGCCGCACCAAATCCTCCATGCATTGCTCCATTTTGAGGCTGAGTTTGAGGCACTTAATGAAGTCAAAATTGAATCCTTGATAACTTGTTGGAAAGGCCCACCTGTCTACTTTCCAATCCAAATGGAAGTTGTCAATTTGGTGTCAATTTTCCCCTCCAAAAGTCCATTCTTCCAAGACTGCTTCCTGTGTGTCAAAATAGGGGCAGTGAGGTCATGTTTTAAGTGTTTTTGACCTCCGGAGGCCTCAAAAGTTGTCCAAATTTCTTGGACATACACCAGTAGTCATGTTTTTCCATGGAAAATGAAAAAATACAAACTCTTTGTCATTTGGAGCTCCCTAGCATAAGCGCGCGTCATGTGGCGCAGCGCATAGGGAGAAAAACCCTGTTTTTGTGCAAAAAATTTTAAAATTTTAAAATGTGCTCCAAATTTCTTGAAATTTGGGTTGTACCTTCTCCATCACATGTCATGCTAGGCCAAAGAGGCCTTCGCAAAGATCTAGAGCTGATCTTGCTCTTTTTGCTTCTTTTGTCTTTTTGTCGCCCTCCTCAACTTCGGCTTTAGGCTCCTGATTCTCGCTTTGGAGCTCATGCTTCGGGCCATGAAATGGTAAGTAATGCACCTTAGCATTGATTTCTCCCTATTATCATTCTCCAATAGTTTCTGCAAGTGAATGTTCACTTTCTCTGAAACATACTCCCGGTCCTCGTCTCTTTGCTCCATAGGTATACCTTGTGCTGCCATGATGTGTTGCCATTTTTCCTTGATGAGTCACAACTCTATCTCAGCTTGTTGATCCTCAATTTGCTTGTTCCATTGCTCAAGGTATCTAATAATCCACTTGGCTCTCTCTAAGTTGCGAGACAAATCCTGAATTTGTGCCTGCTGTTCTTGCATGATTTATCTGACATTTTGGCCCATAGCTGCATCATCTTCCTCGATGAGAACGAAGTCGGTCTCATGCTCACTTGAAGGTGCCTCATATTGCGTTGGCCCTTTGACTCTATCTTGTACCGGTGATGTTGATGTCGAAAGCGAGGCCCGTTCCACACCAAGTGGAGATAACACTCGCTTGGATACTGCAAACAACTACCGGGTGCCCTTCTGATATGTAATGAAAATCGGCACAGTAGAAGTGTATGGGTCATGGCCTTCGTGCTGATGAGAAGGTTCACCTGTCTCAAATATAGTCTCTGAAGGCTCCTGTGAAGCTCGGAAGAAATCATGAGAGATAAAATCATCCTAGGTGATACCCTGTAAAATCAAGCTGATGCACCACCCAAAATCTTGATGAGAGAAAAATGACAAATGTTGTTGAATTGTTGCTCAGGCGTCTTGTGTTGCACAAGGGCAATCATCCTCTCTATGTTTCGACATATGAAATATGGGATGTTCATCATGTGTACCCGAGTGAAATGCATGAGCAACATGATGTGATAAGCATATAACTAGGAGAAATGGCCTTCACAACTCAAATACTTCATAATTAACCTCATTAGAGGGGCATATTCATCTTTAAGATATCAGAAGGGAATCACCCTCTTAAGCTAACTCAAGAAACCAAGTCTAATATATGGCTCATAATTCTTTCGGTCAACCTTTTGTCTCTTGTTCCATGGCTCTCCAACTTTGGGCATGTCCTAGCTAACGAGATAGAGTTCAATGTAAGTCTGAAAGTAACATTGGCCAAAGTAACTTGAGCACCATGCAAATGTAGAATGAATAATCGAGCCAACTCACGGTGAAATTGAACATTTGCAACCTTTTCACAAAACTCATAGCATGACTAAAACTAAAAACAAGAGACGACAAGAGGGCAGGCCTGCAATTCTGTGAGGGTGGTCGGTTCTTCTCTAACATCTCTACCACTTTTATGAGGCCTCTGGGGTGAATGTTCTTCCATGGGTGAGTCACTTTGAGTTTCGACCTCATAGTCGGATGAATGATCAGATGACATAATTCATGCTATGAAAACTGCTTGGAGAAATAAATGTTGGTCGCAAGACTGTGTTGAACTGTTGTTGTAATATGGTTGAAATTTGTCACCAAGGGAGCAGTGTAACAAGGGACTGTTAGGGAGGGAAAATATGAAGGGATTAGGAGTATTAGGATAGATTTTGTTTAGGGCAATGTAGGAGGGTTTGGGAACTTCGCATAGGGTGGGGTTTGGGGTTTTACATTGGGTAATGGGTGAAAGGGAATTGGGGATAAGGGTTTAGTATTTTTAGGGGATAGGGAAAAATGACATTCAAAGGGATATGGTATAAGGGAAAAGTGAATGAAGGAAAATGGGACAAATGGGATGGAGGGAGAACCTTGATAACAAAATGATGAATTTGCAACCCTTAATATCAATTGACATAAGGATTTTTAGAGGTAGGTTTGGAAATTTTGTTTCAAACATTTGGAACCATAAACCACCATCACATAACACACAAAAATGGATGAACCACTCAGATGTCAGCCCTACCTAGCAAGTCCAAGCAATTAAATGGTGATTTTGAGGAATTTCGGGTGTTTTTTGGGTGTTAGACTGTATGCGCCGTGCCGCCTGTTCTATGTGCCACGCACTATCGGTGCGCCGCACCAATTCAAAATTGCACTTGAGGATCACGCCCAATGCGCCGTGCTGGCCCAATGTGCCGTGCCACCTACTGTATGCGCCACGCCTGTCAAGACACCTCTAACTTTTCCCAAAACGTGCACTGGCTCACCCAATTACATTGAACTTTTTCCTCTTCACTCTTGGCATTTAAAATGACCTTGATCCTTATGAGAAGAACTTTATAAAGACATGAAGGAATGGTTTTGATTTTTGTTTCTTCAAAACTCACTTTAGCAATGTTTTGTTTTGGCACTTTTTCCACAATTTAATGCAACTCTGTATTTCACATTTCCTTTTTGAATTTTTGACTAAAATGATGAAATATTTGATAATTTTTGCAGGGGTAGCTGACATGGAATTTGGTAAAGGAGACCAGGGCTACATCAGAAGAATTCAATAGCTTAAGAACATTTGAAAATATTACAAAAACACAAAATGTTGACTTTTCTTGAAAACGGAGTTTCGAAGAACAGTCGTAATCCATCAATGTGACAATGAAATATGTGAAGCAAAACATGTGTGGAATCTCCCTTTGTTCTGCTGACATCATGGACATGTTGACGACTCAATTTGTGAAACCCTAGACCTGTGATTAACATGGATCTTTGCTTATTAAAAGATGACACATTGACTGTCATGGACTCTATTTTGATGAAAAGACCTAAGCCAACAGGTACAAGATATGAGGGGAATGAAAAATAGGGTCCTTTCGTCAGGTTATGGCATGTTCCTAAATGGAATGTAGGTGAATGAGCAAAATGGGACACCCAAAATGAAATGCAAGAAATTCTTTTGATCTCTGACGAAGGGCTGAACACACCGACTCTAACACATTCTTAGAAGCCAAATTATAGAAGCTAACCAAAATTCCAACCACATGTGCCCTCAGTAATTAGAAACCAATGAAGAATTGGGGTGATGGAACATGACATAACCCCAAATTCTGTATGAAACTAAGGCTCCATGGACTATATCCAATAACTAATATTCATTACCAAGGGGTATACCAAAATTAGATCATAATGTTTACAAGGAACATTAAGAAAAATAAGGATGGGGCCATAAATGCTATTATGGGATCTCAATGTAGTTGAAGCATGAAAATGAGGAAACCCCAAATCTATTGGAATCAAAGAGTACATTCCAATGGCCATAGTATAGTTGTAGAGAACGATGCCCACTTCAAGTGATGATTACATACTGTAAACATGATTTTATGAAGAGAGATGAAACCATTACTCTCCTTGGATGTGGGACAGAGAGGTGGGGCCATAAATCTATCAGGCAATAAGCTCACAGGAAGAGAGGACTTTCTAATTTGATTTTTTGTTTGGTGATAAAATGTCAAAGGTTGTGGAAATTATGTGGAATCCATGTCAATTCCATGTATGTGACTCACTGGTTGTAATTGAGGGTCCCCCTTTCATAGTTAATTATACCTTATAGATCGAGTTGAATTATGACAATGCACCTGACTGTTGCATAATTGGAGGGCATTCGAGTAGTTCCCAATCTATGATTGTTTGGCAAGTTTAGGAAGGATTTGTTCCAATTTGGCCAAGGATTGACCTCTAGAATGATGAACTGGGGAAAAATTCAAAGAAAACGACATTGGTAATGTCATGGATAGGCTAAATTGGGTGGCATTGAATGCAAGTGCACACTTTTGTTCACTAGATCCTATGAATCAACCACTTGCAAATCAACACGACATTGTAAATAACTTGACAAGACTTTGTATCCATTGGATGAACTTTCATAAATCAATGAAGAGAAAAATAACCCATTCCTTGAGGGACTTGAAGCTTACAATTCATGTTGTTGCTCACATCAACAGGGAGAAAGGACACAGTAGAGGGTCATAATTGTATGATAATAAAAGGAGGGAAGAAAAAATGATGTGGAGAGGCAAAGAATGATTAGTACTTTAGAGGATTTTCAAGGTAAAAAATCTTCCTCCTGAAGAAAATAATAAAAAAATAGTAAAAAATTTAAAATAAGAGTAAGGAAAGAAAAAAGACTACTTTTTTTTTATATTTTCGACTTATATCCTTATAGGCTTACTTAAATTTCAAATGTGGGCACTTCTTGGGCACATAATTTATTTACGTATCCATTAGATTGTTCATTTGGGTTTCCCCTCTTGTGGGGTTTTCCCTTAGTCTTTGAGCAAATCATGGTGTCTCTATTTGTGCATGGTTTTTTGTGATGTTCCTTTTACTATTTGGTTGCATATTAGACGTTACTTTTATTTCTACATAACTTATAATGATGATATGATGATATGGTGTGATACAATGTATATGATGAAAAGTTTGTTAATGCAATTATCTAAAGAAAATAACAATACTGCATAAGGAAAAATAGCATGAATGCTCACACTTGAAATTTCAGTAAACATATAAGGAGATAAGTTGAAAATAAAATTAAAAAGTATTTTTCTTCATTTCCCTCTAGAAATATTTACCCTTGGGATGTAATCATCATCTTGATTCCTTTTGGTTCTTTTAAAGTTGTTTTTGTTATTACATTATTTATTTCAAGGCCCACTTTTTAACTAAAAAATATCCAAATGCTTTGTTCTATGATTCAATATTTTAGCTCTTATTAAACATTTGTATAAATCTAAACCACCAAATTTAAATTTACATACTAAACTTGACATAAGATACAAGAAGATGTTGGCATTGTCTTAACCTACAGGTCAGGAATCAAGTAAGATTACATGTTATTGGCAAAGGAATTCAACATCAAAAGAGAAATAAATTATGCCTTCAACATATAAGAAAGGGTTTTCTAGCCATGAAAAAATAAAGCATAAAGGAATTTAGTGGCATGTAAGATATGGAAATTGATATTATGCTCTTATAGTTCATTATTCCAAAATTCAACTTTGCATGTGAAATTTGAAGTAATCCATGTGGTTGGGAAGTAGTTAGGAATTTTAAAATGCAATTAGGGATGATGACATATCTAATCTAAGAAAGAAGTCTTGAGAAGAGTCAAAATTTTCTTAGAACTAATATTACATTTATTTCCTAGGATCTAATCTCGAGGAAAATGATATTTATTATTTGTTGTAGCACCAAACAATCATGAAATCGTGTGAAGGATTGATGGCCTCATTCAAATGATTTTGTATTTTCTTGTTTCAGTTTTAAAATTGCTCATGTATCCTTGAATTTTAATGTAGTTTCTCTTTCATAATGTATGATGATTTTGATATTATCAAAGAATAGTTTCACATGCAAGTAATGGGCTTGATATTTATTTTTCATACTAAATATTCACTTAAACTCATTCAATTTGCATTCAGCTCAATATACAATATTATCTTGGATGCTAAATAATGCTATAAGTGAATGGTCTAGAACTTAAAGTGCTTAGGAGTCATAAAGGCCATGATGAGAGTGGTGATTAAATGACTTGTATCTTAAGAATATTTGAGTTATAATTTTGTTTTATTTGTCCATATTTGATGGTTTTTGAAATGCATACTTTCATGTGTTTCATTTAATACAGCTTTGAAGCTTGAATCTTACTTGTTGATACTTGAAGTGGAAGAATTGTGTTCTTTTGTATGAGCTAGAGTATTTTTTATGTCTCTTGGAATATGATAAACATGCCATTTGGGGGCCAAAATAATTGTGTGTGCTAAGCGTTGGCAATTTTTTTGCTTTTTCTCCTTTTCAATATAAATATAACCTCTATTTGAATTAAAAAAGGCCCATCTTTTAAATTTCATTTTACTAGCTAGATCTACCCAGTCTAGCTATTGAATTATTTTAGATTAGCCTAAAGTAGGGAAGTTTAAATAAAACCTCCATTAGGTGCCTTGGCATAGTTCCCTTGCTAGCGATAGTGTAAGGAACAACATCCATTTTGGAATGATCATGAGGAAAGGATATTCCAATTGATATTTCTTTGGAAGTGGCAAATGAAATGTTTTTGCTTGTTGAGGGTGAACAAGAATCAAATAACATCCTCCATGGTTTAAAAGGAAATATTTAAAGGTTCTCATTCACCATGTGATTCCACTATTTCAAGATGGAGGGAGAAAGAAGACATATTAGGTTTAATCATAGCTCTAGAGAAAATCCAATTTACTATGATCCAAAAAGGTGGTTACAAAAGGAAATGTATGATGTAAAGTGGGTTCTTCATCTTCAATATTCCTCTTATTGAAAGAATTATATTCTTGAATGTAATATTTTGAATATTTACCTAAATTCAAACTCCTAAAAGATTTTCTTCAAGTCTTCCTTTGAATAAAGTTGAACCATTAGTGATCCAGGTGGATATTGGTGGCCACCTGCCAAGTCCATCTGGACCCTCATCATTGTCTCTTTCAGCATTTTCAGTTTCCTTAATTGTAGCACAACTTACTATTTTTAGCAGTTTTTCG
>APFE031493122.1:680493-718270 GCA_000404065.3 Pinus taeda | reverse complement strand
ATGATGAAGAAGTGTGGGCACTTATTCGAAAATTACAACACGATTCCAGTACGTCTGATACATTTAGCTGGAAAAATTATTCGTTATGGTACAAAGATCGCTTATACCTCTGTAAGAATTCCCAGCTAAAACAAAAGATTCTTATGGAATTGCACACTTCTCCCTTAGGAGGGCACTCAGGATTTTTAAAAAACTTACCACAGGGTTAAGAAGGAATTTTTTTGGGATGGCCTTAAATCAGATATTCAAAAGTTTGTGGCAGAATGTTTGGTTTGCCAACAAAATAAAGTTGAAACAATTAAGACACCGGGTCTATTACAACCTTTTTCCATTACAGGCAAATTGTTGGGAGGATTGTTTCAATGGATTTTATCACAGGTTTACCCAAGTCTGAGAAAGAGTGTCATCATGGTGGTAGTTGACAGACATACCAAGTATGCACCCTTTTGTGCATTATCACATCCATTTAAAGCCAATACAGTTTCTACTGCATTTATGGAAACAATTCAAAAGCTACATGGAAACCCAAAGATTATTGTAAGTGACAGAGATCCCATTTTTCACTGGAAATTTTTGGACAGAATTATTTTCTTGTCTTGGTACTCAGTTAGCTCATAGCTCATCTTATCATCCTCAATCTGATGGGCAAACTGAGATAGTAAACAAATGTTTGGAAGGATATCTTCGTTGCTTTGTATCTGATAAACAGACACAATGGGTCAAATGGTTTCCTCTAGCTGAATGGTGGTATAACACTTCCTTCCATATAGAAACAAAAATGACCCCATTTATGGCACTTTATGGGTATCAACCACCATCCATCACATCATATTTAAGAGAAAATTCTAAGGTTCAAGCAGTGGAACATCACATCAAACATCAACAACAAGTCCTCCAACACTTAAAGGATAACCTCGTGTTGGCACAGAATAGAATGAAACAATAGGCAGATCAACACCGCAGTGAAAGAAGTTTTGATGTAAGTGATTGGGTATTCTTAAGGCTACAACCATATAAGCAAATGTCCCTCAAGCAAGCTAAGAAGGATAATAAATTATCACCAAAGTATTATGGTCCGTACAAGGTGTTGCAAAAGATTGGTACTATGGCATACAAATTAGAACTTCCTGCGGTTTCTAGATTGCACCTAGTTTTCCATGTTTCATGTTTAAAGAAGGTTATAGGCGAAAAGCTACCAGTTCAAACAATATTGCCAGAACTTGACGAGGAAGGAAAAATTATATTGGAACCAGAAGCAGTCACAGAAACAAGAATTCGACAGCTACGAAATCGATCAATTTCAGAGTATCTTATCAAGTGGAAGAACTTATCTGCTGAAGATTCCACTTGGGAGGATGAGAATTTTATACAAAAGAATCCAGAACTACTCAAGCGTTGAGGACAACACTTTTTTTGAAGGAGAGGGGCATGTTGGGTGCCCATAATACTAGTTATTACCCAATTACTATTGTAGTTGTACCCCTTATTAATATTGTTGTGCCCCTATTGTGCCCATATTGTTACTATTATGCCCCATAGAAGCCCACTATTATTATTATTGTGCCCTTACATTATTATTGTTATGTAGGTTCTGATTATGTTATGACCCCTTAGACTCCTATATATAGAAAGGAGGTCTTTTCATTTGTATCATTGAAGAATTGTTCATTTATGTAATGTAAAGGAGGTTTCCCCCTCGAAGAGGCTAAATTCTAAGGCGTTGATCTATCTTTTCTATATTTTCTTAAGCTGGTTTCATAACACCTCCTTTGTCTATGCTAAGAAGATGGTTGTCCCACATGCTCCCGTGCATCCAACATCAACTTGTCAGCTTCCCTTGAGCGTTTCCACCCATCTCTGGAAGTCACAGCATGAGTGGATGTCTCCACTCCCGGATCCTCTACATGCAGTTGCTTTGCATCAATCTGATTCTCCTCCTCTTTAGGAACTAAAAGTTCCTCCTTTGCATGCAACTTGAGCTCCCTCTCAAGTGATAATCGCATGGATTTCTCCTCATCGAACTTCAGATCCCTGCGTATCAATGTCCTCTAACTATTAGGCAGGTACACCCAATAGTTGTGGGGTGTATCCGTGTACCCCACAAGTGTTCCCAACTCACTTGTTGGATCCATCTTCTTCCGGCCATATTTGGTCACATGACACTAGACTGATGATCCAAATATTTGGAAGTGACTCACATCTGGTCGCTTCCCTGGAAAGGCCTTCATAGGTGTCTTCATTCCTACTATATGGTGCGAGCTTCTATTCTACAGGTATACTGCTGTATTGCATGCCTCAGCCCACAAATGCAGTGGTAGGCTTTGGTCATGCAACATCGCTTGAGCTACTCCCATAATTGATCTATTCTTCCTCTTGACCACCCCATTCCGCTGTGGGTTATGGGGTGCCGTTAATTCCTGTTTAATTCCTTCTGCAGTGCAGAAGTCTTTAAACTGTTGGGAGACATACTCTCCACCATTGTCGCTATGCAAGGATTTTATTTTCTTTCAAGATTCTTTCTCTACCAAGGCTTTGAACTCACAAAACCTCAAGAAGGTCTGATCATTATTTTGCATAAAGTAGATCCAACATCTACGAGAAAAATCATCAATAAAAATAACATAGTACCTTTTTTTAGCGGTGGAGGCTGTAGAGAATGGTCCACAAACATTTGAGTGAACTCGCTCCAAGATTGCTCTAGCTCTATTGTCTCAATATGGAAAGGAAGATTTCACATACTTACCCAAGGTACAACCTTTGTATGTATTTGTTTGCTCAATTTTTCCCTTGGGTAATCTGGTAGAAATCTCCTACATGATCTTCAGGGCTCCATGGTGCAAGTGGCATAGTCTTCTATGCCATAGCTCGCCAACATCTTGGCTCTACACTATCTTAGCTTGGGAACTCAATGCAGCACAATCGTCTACCTCCAGCTTGTAGAGATTCTTTACTCGAATCCCAATTCACTTTGTCTATCCAGTACTGATATGCCTAAGGAATACCTTTTCTTTACTAAAGACTACATCATAGCCTTTATCTTCTAGCATAATGACAGACACAAGATTCTTCTTCAAACCTGGTACATACTTTACATCAGTCAGGGTGAGGGGAGCTCCATGCTCTCTCTAAAACACAATTATACCTTCACCTGAAACACGGTACTTTCTATTGTTTCCCATCTTGATCCGCATCTGGAGATCCTTTTCCTCCAAGGTACTGAAAATATTCTTGTCACTTGACATGTGGAATGGAGCTCCATTATTCAGGTACCACACACATCCCACCTTGGATGAAACTAGGCATGCGATAAGCGAGAAATCCAGATCAAGCTGTGAGGCCAGAGCCTCACCATCATCTCCCGTCGAGGAACCCTTCTTGGATTTCTTCTGTGGACAATTTGTAGAATAAGGGTCCACTTCATGACAATGAAAAAATTGCACTTTCGATTTGTCAAACTTCTTCCCACCATGGGAAGAACTGGATTTGGGATGGGACGCCTTCCCTTTCCCTTTCCTCGCCTTACGTGCTAAGGCTATATTTTCCTCATCATCTTGCTTTGATGAGGATCCATCTTTGGTGCTTCTTATTATTTCCTCCTACATCAGATCTGACCAAAGTCATTACCTATCTGGCAATTTTTCTCTCCAATTAACTGAGTCTTGATAGCTATGCTAGTTCTTAGGAAGATCGAGGGGTGCAAGACTCACCATGTCATCATCAGCTCATCCCTACAGGTGGTGAGCTTGTTCAGATATGTAGAGATCATGTTGCCGTTTTCATACTTGATTTTTTGAAGCTTGTCTTTTAGCACCAGCTTCCTCTGATCACTTCTATTCTGATATATATCTTTCAATGTTTTCCACATCAAAAATGGTGTCTCCTTCCCATGGAGACTCGAGACTATGTGGTCTTGAACTCCCTCCAAAAGGATTCTCCTTGTTCTAGCCACACATTTCTTCCATTCTGCCAATTGAGTGGAATTAGTCAGCTTGGGGACTTCTTGATCAATGAAGTCCTTTAGACTGTTATCCTCTAATACTATTTCCATGCCATCCTTCGAGGCTATATAATTCGAGCTACCATCAAGGGCATAATCGAGTCTTAAACCGCTGAACGCCATTAGTGAAATTGAGATGTGATAAGAACTCGATTTCTATATTTAGGAACCTCAAATTTCGAACTTCTTCCTTCTTGTATATGTTCTTTGCCTTGATCACCTTTGCTCTGATACCATGTAGAAATTCCCACTATAGATCAACAGATTATGCAATATACTAAAGAAAAGCACAAGATTTACTTCTACAACAAACTTTGCAGAAGCTTAATTGAATTGAGAAAGATCAATGAGAACACATATATTTGAGAATGAGAAATCAATCACACATAACATAGAAGAAATAACTCAGGGAAAGCCCCGGCCTAAAACACCAATCTTTGTATTATCATACAAGTGGAAATATGTTCAGGTTACAATAAGAATCAGCTTTCAAGCTATCTTTCTCCCTCTGCAATCAAACAATACAACTCACAGCCTAAATAGACACTATATATCTCCTCCTCAAGCCCTCCAAGCCTCCTATTTCCTTGCATAATTTTTCTTGGGGTCCAGTGATGCCATATGTGTGAATTGGCCTCATCACACTCACAAAACCTGAAGAAGTAATTGCGCGATCCTCAAGGAAATAATTCCTTCTGCATGCAAGATATATTCACAATGGAATATTCTAGCAATTGATAGTACATTGTCCCTCCATCTTATCTCAACTGGGTCTCTATTTGAACTGACATGCATGAGTTATTTATGAGAAAATATTCAGTTATTTGAAGTGCAACAGTTACATGCATGCATGCATTAACTAACTGAACTCACAATTAATTCAACAAACTGTTTGAATTAATCTATCTGGACTTGACTAAGTTAACTGAGCCAAATAATTACAACTCAATATCACAACTCATCCTTATCTCTTTAACTGATGGATAAATTCCTCAATTAATGGAGAAACTGTTGCATGTCCCCACACAGAATTCATGTTTGATTTTCTACAACTAATTAACTCATGGTGAATTAATTAATTATTTTACAAACAACTGCGAAGATCAAATTCAATTTTTAACTGCTCTATTTTAGTTCAGGGACTAACTAAATAGGAAAGTATCTCGAAATTCTATTTATAGCAGTACTAAATTTAGCACTTCTATATTTAGCATTTCTGGTTTCTATTTTCAACAATCACCTCCCCCCATGTCCTCCCATACTATGTTCCAGATAAATTGATGGCTAGCGAGATAGGCTATCAAATAGCTAGTGAGGGAGGAACGAGAAAGACATTAAAGGAATAGAAAAAGGCCATCTAGCCTACATTCCCTGTATAGTGTGAAGAATTTTCAATACACGACCTAGGGCATGCATTCAAAGAAGGAGAGAACATGCTATCTCTACGATTACCTAAATTCCCTGGAAGGCAATATGATCCATTCAACACTTTCGAGAATTTCATCACTTTGGTGAAAATAAAAGTATTCAGTAATGAGGCGGATGCCTTTGATGTAATCTTTTTGCAGAAAAACACCTTCACAATGGTGAAGCATATGGCACAACTACTTTTTGACCGTGAAGATCTGGAAAATTTTTATAGTTACAGAGAAAGGAGGTTAGCAAAGGTCCCATTGGACCAATGATTGATTGAACTAATAAGACAGACTACTCCCAGTGTGACTATAGAAGGTAACTCCAAAAAAAAATCCAAGACCGATTCTGGAGAAAAATCTCAAGAGAATTCTACCAGGGAATCACAACAGTCATCACAAAACTAGAAAAGCAGAAGCATGGATTCAGTAAAGGATACATCCCAATCTACACAGAAGATAGCTAAAGTAACTTTAGCTAGCAAGTAGGCTGAAATCCCTACTACCTACACACAAGCAATAAAACCCCTGGTAATTGATTTAGAGGAAGAGTGGGACAATTTTAATAAAAGTCTCAACATAGAGGAACAGGCACGAGAGTTGCAAACTCCACAATAGAAAAAAACTCTGGAAATTACAATGGAGGAGACTGTAAATGCACAAGAGGTAGAGCACATCCTTGCCACCCTCACTTCCAAAATAGTGTTGAGAATTGAATAAATTACCCCTCTAGATGTGTTTTATAGCCCACAACATAAGGCCATCGTTAAAAGACAAAGAAAGAAAATAAAATTGGACTCTATAGTTGCTACTACCCTTGAAAATGAACCAATGGATGTTCTACGGAAAGACTCACCCATTGACCCATTCGCCAACCTTACTAGATTCTCATAGTTTGTAGGTGCTTACGCAAAAACGACCATCGACAAAGCAACAAAAGTACAATTATCACTTAGATAAAAGGAAGATAAAATAACGTCGCTTGAGAAACAATTACAACATGTAAAATTCGACTAGCAGGTAGAGATACAGTTGGCTAAGCTACAACAGGTATTCAAACAGATGCAAATAGGACATCGAACCAACTTAGCTGAGAAGGAAGCACAGATGCAGGAAATAACTGATCTACACAAAGACAATCCAAAATTGATCAATTTATTACTGAAGTACTCGGTCCTAACTCCTAGCTGATGCACCAGAAAGAAATATTCTGCCAAAAGATTTCATAGTGGAAATCTTATTGCGAAACAAGTGATAAATTGACAATTCAAGTCGTATAAATGAGACTTGAATATGATGAGATCTTTAAAAAGGTCTTAGATTTTATCACTTGGAAAAATATAGAAGATGGAAGAAAGGTCGACCAGCCCAAGCTAGAAGAATTGCATAAAGAAATCCTATTTGCGAGTTGGGATTCTTAGCTTAAAGAAGCAGAAAATGCAATATTAGACACGGTAGCAGCAGCAAATAGTGTCATAGAAAACATAAATGAGAACTTACATAGTGTCAATCTTGTGGAAGAGTCCATTCTAGGTTTCCTTCCTAATGCGAAACAACTTGAATAACAATGGAAACAGGCAGCGGAAGAAAAAGCAAAAGTGATAAGGCAAATGACTAGGTTAAACTGGAAGGCATATTGGCAACATTTGGCAAAACCTCACAGTCAATGGATGACCCTGCGATGCCTAACCACTTCTACGGAGAAAATGGTGCCATCATTGGTCGATGTTGTATTCTCTAGATAGTTGAAAGATGAAGTCGGCCAACCAACACAGCTCAAGCCCATGATGGATATTTGAGATCTAAAGGATCAAATGTAGGATAATTAGTCACCTTGTTTGTTTCCATTTTGATTTTATTTTTGCACAAATTGAGGCAGGTCATTTAAACCTCCTCAACTATTTTTGTAATAATCTATATTTAGTTTTATAGTTTAAGTATTTAAACCCCTCTCATGCATTTAGAGAAGGGTCTAGAATTTTATCAGAAACAGTCTTCAAAACATGCACTTTTGTTCCTTTAAGTTATGATAAAATTAATGGAACAAGATTTATTTTCTATCTGATTTAGCATCTTCTACTGAAATTTCACTTTTGTACTCTTGGATGGTGTTGAATGGACTGAAGATAGATCAATATTGCTAAAACACATGAGTAGGATGTATTGTAAATGGTACTTTTAAATCGTAATCCTTTTACTTATGTATTAGGCAATGATTTGTTTTCAAATTGTTTATGTATGAAAGTCTGAATTTTGATTGCCATTATTGCACTTCTGTATGATGATGATCTTTATTTATGTTGAATATATGAATAATTCCTTATGCGATATATCTTTCACAATTGTTTTGGCTAACTTTTTATACGAAACGATTATTGTTAGAATGAATTCACTTCTCATCGAAATTGGATGATCTTTATTACGATTTTCTTTTAGATATTGTTATAGATTGCATCCATCAATTTAATCCCGGGTTTATTTATAATTAGATAATGCTTAAATTAGGATAAAAAACATGTGATTGTTAGTTAATATTAGATTACTTTTAGCTTAGTCATTACTTTAAACCTCATATGTCACCCCATTAGCACAAGCATTAAATAGATTGGGAAACTGGTCCCATTATCCCCAGTTGGAACCACTACTCCAAACGGAAAAGAAGCTGCCAACCAAGGTCTGGATCAGGTGGTTTTCCCCCATGTTGAAGCAACAATTTTCGAGGCCTCAACGTTTTGGCACTAGAAGGAGGGCCTGGCTGTGAATGACAAGTAAATATAAATTAACAGGCCATTCTAAGAGTAAAAATCCCTTAATATCACCTCCAACTTCTTAAAAGTATTCCAAATCCCCTGATCCTAAGCGAGAAGTTGCACAAAATATTATACAACCCATTGCTAAAATCCCATACAAGCCAGATCATTATTGTTTTACTAAAGCCCTCGAAGTTCAATCTTTTATTCATAAATTATAGGGGATTTCGCTATCTCAAGAAGAATATGAGTTATCCTAGGATAGTGTTACCTCTTAGTCCACCCCATCTCAACAGCTAGCTAGAGAACATAGTGAAAAGTTTGGAATCCCTTTGTTTAAATTTCCTCTGCCAAGCCTGAAGAAAGCTAAGAAAACAACATCCGAATATCACAATGAGGTTCTATCATCATCTTCATTCATTCCATATATAACCTCACAAAATCAATCATCCACCTCACCACTCTAGATCATGATTCACACAGGTACAGGAGCTACATCATCTTCTACCCAATCACCTTCAAACACTACTACTACACCTTCCCCTACCCACATACCAACAATGGCACAGAATCCTCCAAGGCCATGCACAAATCCAAGGGATGTTAGGATGGCTAGACCTTTGCATAAATTACCAAAACACTGAGAGAAATGGTTGCCCAAATTCAATCATGATAATGGCCTATTAGCTAAGGAACACATAAATAATTTTATGTTGTCCATTAACTTGAATGAAGTAGAGGAAGAAGACATAGTTGTAAGATTATTCCCATATAATTTACAGGGAGCAGCAGCACCATGGTACTTTTCATTATCATCAGGTTCTATTAACAGTTGGGATGCTTTTCAAGATAAATTTTTAACTAAATTTGGAGATGATAGATCTACGACTACCGTAATCAATGATCTCTCCAATTTAAAAGTTTAATTAAAAGAACCCATTAAGGAGTTCAACTCTCGCTTCAATAAATTATTGAATAAAATACCAATGTCATCTAAGCCTAGAGATGAGGTCCAAAATGAGTGGTACATCTCTGCTCTACCATCAAGCACAACTATCTTCATTGATAGAGATGCCAAACCAACTTTGGCAGAAAATATGAAAAAGGAAATATCCGTGGAAAAACAAATTTTAGCTATGGAAAAGAAAAACACATTAGAAGAACAGAAACCTAAGAAGGTAACCTTCAGAGATGAATCTAAGAAGAAACCACCAAAAGATCCTTTTGATCTTGAAGGGTTACAGAAATTACTCAAGACCATGTCTAACAAAATGGTTGATAATAAAACACAGGTAGCATAGACTTCCTCTAAAAAACCTTTTAGACCATTCAAAAGGAATTCCCCTGTTGATCCTAAACCCCCAAATTCCATATCAAATGATGAATTATATGGAGATGAGGACAAAGTTTCAACAAACAAAGAACAAATAGGTGATGAGGTAGCAGAGTTACAAGGGATGTGGGATTTTATACTTCTGAATGAAGAAACTCAAGAAGCATTAGCAGTTGCTACTCGAACTAAAAATCCTGCTGAATTGTCACAAACAAATCCAAAACAGAAGGCTTCAATGCCTCCCCCTAGGGACAAAGCAACAAGTAAGAAATCTATACCAAAATCCACTCAAATTACACCTACTCAGTTGGATCCTTCTCCTTCTTCTAAAACTTTGATAGTTTATGATGAAATGGAATATAATATTATTGATGATATGAAGAAGACTAGGGAAAACATCACATTTCATGAGATTAGTAAATTGGAACATCAACAGAAGTTACTTCTTAAAGAACTTAAAGCAGTGCCTACTGCACCGCTCCCTGTTGCTGTGATATCACAAGCTTCCCAGGAAATGGGAAGACCCCCTAGTGCTTCTTTGAACAAGATTGATCCAAATGATATAGCTTTAGTTGGGGGAAGATCAAAATCCCACACGCTGCCATTTCTCCTTACTTTTGAAGTCTTTAACAAAAACTTACACAACCATCTAGTTGATTTTGGAGCTTCATCTAACATCTTACCCAAAAGAGTTTATGCAAAATTGAATTTTCAGCCTTAGAAATTTGTTGTACGAATAGTTCAGTTAGATTGCTCTCAAGTCGAAGTTGTTTGGGAACTTAACCAAGTAACCATCAGAGTTTCATAAAACCCTAAATTTTTCCAAGTCATTGACATACTTGTAGTTGACATTCCTGAGTTCTATGGCTTAATCCTTAGTAGAGAGTGGTCTGAAATACTTCATGGTTATTTTGCAACTGTCTGGTCTCACATGTGGCTTCCCTATAATGGCAAACCAAATGAAATAAGGGTTGATAATGAGAAACATGAAAAGTTTGTACTGACTGAATTAAAAGGAGAAAATGAACCAGTCGCGTATAGCAAAAATATCATTGAAAATTATTCTGTAGAATCATTTCAAGGGAATTTAAATGCTCATACTTCACCTTTCTTAGAGAACTCTGTTGTCTCTCAAGTTGAAATTTTTTCTCAAATGCACACTTCTAAATGTGTAAATTTTGTAGATAAGCTTGTAGTTAGATCTTTATTTTGGAAATTATTTTTTGATCGATCTAAATCCAATGATGGAGCAGGAGCAGGTTGCATTTTAGTCATCCTAGAGGGGGAGAAAACTATGTTATCATGCTAACTTGAATTCGATTGCACAAACAACACCGATGAATATGAGGCACTAATTCAAGGTTTGTATAAGGTAATTGGCCTTAATGTTAAATACCTCCAAGTATTCAGGGATTCATAGATTGTCATAAAGCAGGTGAGAAATACTATACACTATTTGTCAGGACATTTGAAACATTATCAGTCTTTAGTCCAAGAACTGACTCTCCACTTTACAACGTTTAATATTTTGCCCTATTCCAAGACACTAGACTGATAGTGTCGATCTTCTAGCTAATGTCACTTCCAAGCTTATCCCACTTGAAGATTACAACCCAGATCGATTTTCCATTGAATTAATTTTTAGGCCTTCTATTACTGAAAATATCACCAACTGGAGAGTCTTTAATAACGATGTGGATATCATAAGCTTCCTAACCTCATAAAGCTCTTACGATGACCAGATAGTTGATGAGGACCAACATGATAACCAAATTAGACAAGAAATAGTCATTATGCTATACCAAAATTTGTAGTTAAGTTGGAAGATTTATATGACCTTAAAGACAAATTTAAATGATCCAACAATTTAAAACTTCAGAGTTCAATTCTAAGGTTTGAATTGATCAATCTTGGGACTGATTTAAAACATCAAAATATTAGCTTCAGTCTTGGTTTTACATTAGATGAAAAAGCATTTTTTATAGGCTTGTTGAAAAGATACAAGAATACCTTTGCATGGAATTATGAAGATCTCAAGACATACGACACCTCTATTATTCAACATACTATTCCCATGATATCTGACGAAAGACCTATACAACAGAAATTTAGGAAGATCCATTCTAATTTAGAAAGTCAAATTAAATATGAATTGAATAAAATACTGAAAGCCAAAATTATTTTTCCTGTCATACACTCCTGGTGGGTTTTCAATCTTGTCCCAGTCAGAAAAAGAATGGTGATATTAAGAGATGTATAGATTTCTGCAACCTTAACAAAGCCTGCCAAAAGGAAAATTTCCCATTACCCCCTATGGAATAGATTTTGCAATCAGTAGCAGGCTCAGAGCTAATGTCTTTCCTGGATGGATTTTCAGGTTATAATCAAATCTTAGTACATCGCGATGACCAACTGAAAACTACATTAAGGACAAAGTGGGGCACTTACACCTATCATAAGCTGCCATTTGGACTGATCAATGCTAGTGCCACTTTCTAGAGAGCTATGGATATAGCCTTCAAAGTTTTAGTAAATAGATCAGTAGTCATCTACTTAGATTATATAATGGTATACTCCAAAAAATGCAATAATCATCTAAGATATTTGAAACAAACCTTTGAATGTTGCCAAAGGTTTGGAATTTCTTTGAACCCCAAGAAGTATTTTTTTCGCATTAAGTGAGGGAAAGCTCCTTGGATTCATTGTGTTCAAAGCAGGGATTCATATTGACCTTGACAGAATTAGAGAAATTTCTGAAATACCTTTACCCCATAACAAAAAATCAATGCAATCTTTCCTGGGTCACATAAAGTTTGTTAAAAGATTTGTCCCTGACTTCTTAAGAATTGTTTTACCTGTTCAATCAATGATAAAGAAAAATTCTCTGTTTAAATGGGGACATTTGGAACATGAAGCTTTTATCTTGATAAAACAAGCAATTATAAATTCCCCATCTTTAGCAACGCCGGTTTTTTCCAATCCTTTCATTCTATATACTTTCACTTCCGAGAAATCATATGTGACCATATTGACACAAGCAAATCAAGAAAAAGCTGAAGCACTAATCTCTTTCTTTAGCTCTAATTTTCAAGGAGCTGAATTAAATTACTCAGATGTTGAAAAACAAGATTTTGTTGTTTTCAAATCTATAAAACATTTCAGACCTTTTCTCCTCAAAACCCACACTAAAGTATTAGTACCATTCTCAGTAGTGAGAAATATTTTAATACAAAGGGACATAGGAGAAAAGAGAGCTAATTGGGTGACCGCCTTGCAAGAATATGACATAAAAATTAAGCCAACGAAAATTGTAAAAGGTCAACGTTTTTGCAAGATCCTGGTAGGAGCATCGAATCTATCAAAATTGTAGCATCCAGGTGATGATTTACAAATTTATGAGGTAAGCCTTAATGACATGGAATCAAGGTATGTTGATATCATATTTTAATTAAAAAATGGATATGCACCAACCTAATTAAATTACACAAAGAAAAGAGCCTTGAGATTAAAAGCTATGCAATATCAAATTGTCGACAATGTTCTTTTTAGAATAAATTATGATTATGTTTTAATTAGATGCCTTGAAAAATCTAAGGTAGAGAAGTTGGTGGTCACTTTGGAGGTGATACTACAGCACATAAAATCCTGCATGTCGACTATTACTGGCCAATGTTGTTAAAAGATGCACACAATTATGTAAGGAGATGCAAGATTTGTCAAACAGCTTCTGGAAGATAGAGAAAACCTGCGCTACCATTACATCCTGTCAACATTGACTAACCATTTGAACAATGGGGATTGGATGTAATAGGTGAGATCGTTCCTCATTCGTCTAAGCAACATAGGTACATCCTTACAACCACTGATTATTTCACCAAATGGGTAGAAGCAATTCCACTCAAGGTACCCAATTCAGAAAATATTATTGAATTTATAGATGAATTTATTATCACCAGGTTTGGCTTACCATTTGCTTTGATGTTTGATAATGCATCTTATTTTTCAGGCAATGCTATGACAAAATTTTCTCTTAAAAGAGGTTTTAAGCTTAATTATTCGAATAATTACTATTAGCAAGGAAATGGATTGACTGAATCCACAAACAAAAATCTCATCAAAATTATTAAACGAACTGTTGATCAATGCCAAAAGCACTGGCATAAGTCTTTAGTGTTTGCTTTGTGGGCAGATCGAATAACTCAGAAAGCCTCTATTGACACTTCTCCTTTTAATTTGGTATATGGGAAAGAACAAATCTTACCAACAAACATAGCTATTCCTTCCTTAGCCTTAGTTCAATTCATTGGAGAAACTCCTTCTTCATCTATGCAAGTTAGACAATTAGAAATTCTTAAGCTTGAAGAGGAAAGGGAAAAACTAGGACCACACATACACATCATCAGCAGTTAGCCAAAGCCTCCATTAATTCAAATTTTGTAACTTCAAAGTCTTTTCAACTCAGAGACCTAGTACTACAATGGGATAAAGCCCATGAAGAGAAAGGTGAGTATACCAAGTTCCAACAAATGTGGTTTGGCCCATTTCAAATTGTGGAACAATTAGGCCCATTGACTTTTCTGCTACAAGATTTATCAAGTAAGAGAGAATCTCTACCTATTAATGGACAACTTCTAAAGAAACACATTCCATATAATATGATCTCTTTTATTCACCATATATTATTGTATTTAGTTAAAATTTTCCTTTATAAATAATAATACCAATTGAAAAGCACTTACATTTGGTTTTACAAAGGATAGTCTCTTTTTAATTTTGAATTTTTTCTTGTATAAGTAAATATTGTTACACAAGTAATCTTCACATATGAAATATATAGTTAAGTCCTATTGCTCTTAACTACCTGTTTTCTCCCTCAATTATCTGATTTTTGATGAAACTTAGCTTTAAGAAAGAAACTTGTCCTTTACATCAGTCCATAAAAAGTATCTATAAAAAGCAAAGTCCCTCTCCAGAAAGGCATCTTTAAAAAACTCTGCAATTGTCGTCTAGAAACTCTTAGAGAGCCAATGATTCTCCCCACTTAATCAGCTTTTATTTTTAGAGGGTAATTCTAAAATATACTTAAACTTAAAGGATAAGAGGTCTCATCAAGAGCCAACTTACCATAATCATAAGATTATAACTAACTGACATTACCAATACTGCATATCAAAACAGGGTAATGGATTAAGATTATAATAATCGAAAGACAAGGGGATTCATCACGAGCTAGCTTGTTTAGTTAAGTTACAAATCAAGTGAATGGGATTGTCAATATTGGTCACCAAACCACGACATCGTCCTTTAAGAAATAAAAAATGAAGAGTTGAAGCGACAATGAATTACTTTAGAAAATAAAGAAAGCAATAAGTACACTTACAAGCTTATCTTTAAAATTGCATTCTGATTTAAGTGGGACACTAGATCATTGTTGGTTAAAAGGTAACCCTGTCAAGACTATGAACGCCTACTAGTAGTAGAGGCTCTACCTACGACAACTGAGTATACCAAAAAACTGATATGAGGAGAGACTTCTTGCTTTTATCTTTAAAAAACCAAGTAAAGACCGATGTAGGCAAAGTGACTTTTTATGAGAAAAGAATAATCAAAAGAATGATAGTTAAGTAGATGTTGTTTTATTAATAAAGAGAAATATTACTTACCTTATATTCCATATAACTTATTTCATTTTCAAAACTATATTTATTTTGGAGGTTTTAGAAATTTCAAAAAACTCTCAGAGATAAGTGGTTCTTCAAGTGAATCACCAATTGTTGTGGTATTCAAAAACCCCCCATTTATTAATGATAGTAGTAAATATTACGTTAATAAATGGGGACCCTTCAAACAAAAAAAAAAACTTAGCATATAGGCATTTTATTTTTATTTTTTGGAATAAAGCAAAGATAAAAATCAAAACCCCCCTTTTTAGAAAAATACTAAATACTTACCTTCTCACATATATGATTATTAAAACCCACCAAAAGACCTTTCTAAACCTCCAAAATCAGGAAAAATGTTTAAGTAAGGACTCTATGCTCAAAACTATAATAAAATCTGACATAAACAAAGTCCTTAAGCATTTTAGGCTTAAGTCTCACATCGCATATCACCATTCATAAAGTCGCTGCTTTAAAACGGTCATTTCATGCGAGATGCGAAACTGTGATGGCGTTGTAACCTTTATTGCATCGCATTTCAGGCATTCAAACGAACACCGTGTACTTATCACTGGGAAATATTTTGAAATGTGATTAAGACCTGGACCCACTCTTTAAATATCATAAGCAAACGTTTTAGGTCCACCACCTAGTAAAAAGGGTCTTTTACATAAGATAAACCTGGAAATTAGCTATGTTTTGAAACAACTAATGAGCGGCTCGCACCTTGCATCTCATAGAAACACAGTGGGAGGTAAGAAAGGAAAAAGGCCTATTGCGATCTGTGATATTGTTTCGCAAATCGCGCAATTGATATCATCGTAGTTCAAAGGCTCCTCACCCTAGAAGCTTTCTTCCCGTTTTACGATGCAAACATTTATGAGCATTAAAGCTAAGGGATAATGAATCATTAGTGGGCATTTAGTAAGAAATAACTACATTTATGTGTGAAAATCCATTTAGCGTGATATGACATCTTCTTGCGTGCATTCAAATAAAACTTCATTTATCACCTTTACAAGCTATCTACATTATTTCATTTTACATTCATCTTTGTGTATCCGATAGCTATTATTCTTCACTTTCAAGAAAAAATTGTAGAGAAAAGCATTGAGAACAATGGTGAAGGCAAGGTAGTCACCTCTGAGAACTTAGAAATGAATCCTTTGTTTACGGATACTACATGCAATAGAGAGGGAGGAACCATTACATGGGAGGCTATGTACAATATACTGGAGGAAGAGCAACCGAGGATTATGGAAACAAAAATTACAGTTGACGGACGTGATTCCTCATATGCTTCCATGTTAGAGAGGACATGCTCATTTTTGCATTGTATAGCCACGCGCCCAAAGATAATCCCTTATACTGACATGGTTAAATGGGTTATTGATGAAGCCAACATCTCAGATAGAGAATTTAAGGCAAGAAGCCAAGAGGATTATGGGATCTTTTACCACGGACAACCTACAGCTTATGTACCACCTTCCAGAGCCACAAGTCATCTACAACAGGCAGTTCGGGAAGAATTTTGACAAAGATAATGAAGACCCAGCAGATACACCTATACCTAGTCGAATAATGAGGAAAAAAATCAAGAAAGACAAAAACAGTATGTACACTACTTCATCTGTTTGTCCCCATCATAGTTTTGCAACGACCATGTTTTTTCGACTATTTGGTAGACCTGATAGTACTAAGTTCTCCCCATAGTGGTTTTCGTTAAAATATATAGCTATTAATGCAACTGTAATGAATTGGGCACAAATTTTATCTGACAATTTAGCAAAAACAATTATCGAGTATAGAAGGGAAAGAAGTGTTCCTTCGAGGGTTTACCCTCCATTTTTTATGAGCGCCTATGTCATGGATGTAATTTGTTTTAGCTCGAAATTTTCTATCATTGGATGGAAATGGACTATTCAAAATTTTCTTCCCATTCACATATACAACAAGGACATTTGGGAATCCAATTTTCAACCACATTTTTTCAAGATTTGTCATGGAGTTATGCTCCCTATTCACAAGTGGCTTTATAATCGAGATGCCCCCAGCTTTTCCCAAGAAGTTGAAGTAGACATCCTCTCAGTGGCCAAATGGTTTGGGGAAGAAAAATTTACATATATGAGGATTTTTGGCCGCATCACCTCCCCCCATGTCCTCCCATACTATGTTCCAGATAAATTGATGGCTAGAGAGATAGCCTATCAAATAGCTAGTGAGGGGGGAATGAACAAGACATTAAAGGAATAAAAAAAGGCCACCTAGCCTACATTCCCTGTACAGTGTGGAGCATTTTCACTACATGACCTAGGGCATCCATTCAAAGAAGCAGAGAACATGCTATCTCTACGATTACCTAAATTCCCTGGAAAGCAATATGACTCGTTTGGCACTCTCGAAAATTTCACCAATCTGGTGAAAATAAAAGTATTCAGTAATGAGGTGGATTCCTTTGATGACATATTTTTGTAGAAAAACACCTTCACAGAGGTGAAGCATATGCCAAAACTACATTTTGACTGTGAAGATCTAGAAATTTTTTACAGTTACAAAGAAAGGAGGTTAGCAAAGGTCCCATTGGAACAATTATTGATTGAACCAATAAGGGAGCCTACACCCAGTGTGACTATAGAAGGTAATTCCAAAGAAAATTCCAAGACCCATTCTGGAGCAGATTCTCAAGAGAAATCTACCAGGGAATCACAATATTCATGAAAAAATGGGAAAAGCAGAAGCATGGAGTCAGTAAAGGATACAACCCAATCTACACAGAAGATAGCTGAAGAAACATCAACTAGCAAGCAGGTTGAAATCCCTACTACCTCTGCACAAACAATAAAACCCTTGGTAATTGATTTAGAGGAAGAGTGAGACAATTTTAATAAAAGTCTCAACGTAGAGGAACATGCACCAAAGTTGAAAACTCCACAACAAAAAACAACTTTGGAAATTACAATGGAGGAGACTGCAAATACATAAGAGGTAGAGCACGTCCCTGCCACCCACACTTTCGAAATAGTTTTGAGAATTGAAGAACTTCCCCCTATAGATGTGTTTTATAGCCCACAACATAAGGTTGTGGTGAAAAGATAAAGAAATAAAAGAAAATTGGACTCTACAGCTGCTACTACCTGTGAAAATGAACTAATGGATGTTCTATGGAAAGACTCACTCGTTGACCCATCTACCAACCCTACTAGACTCTCACAGTTTGTAGGTGCTTATGCAACAATGACCATGGACAAAGAAATAGAATTAAAAATGTTTCTTAGAGAAAAGGAAGATAAAATAACGTTGCTTGAACAACAAATACAACAAGTAAAATCCGACTAGCAGGCAAAGATACAATTGGCTAAGTTACAACAAGTATTCAAACAGATGCAAATAGAACATCGAACCAGATTAGCCAAGAAGGAAGCATATATGCAGGAAATAACTAATCTACACAAATACAATCCAAAAATTGATCATTTTATTACCAAATCACTCGGTCCTAACTCCTAGTTGACGCACTAGAAAGAATTATTCTGCCAAAAGATTTCATAGTGGAAATCTTATTGTGAAGCAAATAATAAACTGACAAGTCAAGTCATAGAAATGGGACTTGAAAATGATGAGATATTTAAAAATGTCTATGGTTTTATCTCTTGGAAGAATACAGGAGATGGTAGAAATGCTGATCTACCCAATCTAGAAGAATCGCATAAAGAAATCCCATTTGCGAGCTGGGATTTTCGGCTTAAAGAAGCAGAAAAGGAAACAACAGACGTGACAACAACAAAAAATAGTGTCATAGAAAAAATAAATGAGAATTTACATAGTGTCAATCTTGTGATAGAGTCCATTCCAGGTTTCCTTCTTGATGCAAAAAAGCTTGAACAACAATGGAAACAAGCAGCGGAAGAAAAAGCAGAAGTGATAAGGCAAATGCCCAGGATAAATTGGGAGGCATATTGGAAACATTTGGCAAAAGATCATAGTCAATGGATGGCCTTGCAATGCCTAACCACTTCTATAGAGAAAGTGGTGCCAACACTAACAGATGCCGTATCTGTTGGGCAGTTGAAAGCTGAAGTCAGCCAACCAACACAGCTCAAGCCCATGATGGATATTTGCGATCTAAAGAATCAAATGCAGGATAGTTAGTCACCTTGTTTATTTCCATTTTGATTTTATTTTTGCACAAATTGAGGCAAGTCTTTTAAAGCTCCTCAACTATTTTTGTAATAATCTATTTCTAGTTTTATAGTTTAAGTATTTAAACCCCTCTCATGCATTTAATAGAGATGGGTCCAAAATTTTATCAGAAATAGTCTTCAAAACATGCACTTTTGTTCCTTTAAAGAAGTTCTAATGAAATTAATGGACCAAAATTATTTTCTATCTGATTTAGCATCTTCTACTGAAATTGTACTTTTGTACTCTTAGATGGTGTTGAATGGACTAAATATAGATCAATATTTTTGAAACACATTATTAGGAGATTTTATAAATGGTACTTTTATCTCGTAATCCTTTTTACTTATGTATTAAGAAATGATTTATTTTCGAATTGTTTATGTATGAAAGTCTAAATTTTGATTGCCATTATTACATTTCTGTATGATGATGATCTTTATTTTATGCTGAATATATGAATAATTCCTTATCTGATATATCTTTCACAATAATTTCAGCTAACCTTTTATATGAAACAATTATTGTTAAAATGGATTCACTTCTCATTACAATTGAATGATCTTTATTACCTACCGCTTTTCGATATTATTGTAGATCACATACATCGATTTAATCCCGGGTATATTTATAATTAGATAATGCTTAAATTAGGATAAAATGCGTGTGATTGTTAGTTAAGATTAGATTACTTTAGCTTAGTCATTAATTTAAAACCTCACATATCACCCCATTAGCACAAGCATTAAATAAACTGGGAAACTGGGTCCATTATCCCCAGTCGTAACCACTACTCCAAACAGAAAAGGAGCTGGAAACCAAGGTCTAGATCGGGTGGTTTTCCCTCATGTTGAAGCAATGATTTTTGAGGCTTCAAGGGATTGTAACGATCATTTTTATTTTGGGGCTGCCTCTCAATGTTCATCTTGGAGACTACTTGTGAGCACTAATATGCATTCATTAGATGCCCAAAACTTAGTGCGTCATCAGGTGAAACCTCTTCATTATCATCTAGTGTGTCATCAAGTGCAACCTCTTCATTATCATCAATGTCTTTCGGCTACTCCTGTATATCGCCATCCGCATCATGTGTATGAGTACAGACAGAGGTAACAACTCACTTCCAATCTAAGCAAGAGTTCTTGGGGTGAAATTCTTCATTGAAGGAACTGTACTTAGGATCAATGCATTGATCAAGTTGGAACATAGGCTTTTGCGCAAATTTGGAACCAAATTGATTGTTGCTTGATGAGCTAGTTGATGAACTGTTTGCCTTTCTTTGTCTGGCCGGATGACTATTCATGAATGTGTTTGTCTTCCATTGCTTGAGTTCAGACATTTCGGTGGTCAAGTTCTTAACAAGGCCAGTGAGGGTCTCAATTTCAGTTGCTTCCTTGTCTCTTCCTTTGCTCGCTATTGCTTGGGGCTTTTTCTCGCATCCTTGGAGTCCTTTGTTGATTCGTCATCCTTGATGACTCTAATGGCATGCAAGTCTTTCTCAACAACAATACCCTCTTCGCAGATTTCTAACAGTGTTGGCTTCACAGCTCACTTGATGAACTGCGCAATGGTGGTTGGTAGTGCAGATGTGTAATAGTTGACAGTGATGGACTCATGAGGTTTGGTGTCTGTAAAACTTGTTCAAGATACACGTAAACCTCTAATTGAAATCTTTCACTTTCTCTTTTCCCTCCATATTGAAGCTTCCCAATTCCTTGAGTAGCATGGCTGGAGTCTTGACATCAACAAATGTTTCAAGGAACATACGTTTGAAAGAACCCCAGTTCTATATAGAGCTGGGTGGAAGGCTGTGATATGAAGCAACTGCCTAGCCATTCAAGGTACATGGAAACAATCTACATGCTACGTCATCATAACGTACCTCAAGGGTCTGCCACTGTATGTAGAAGTTGTTTAAGTGGTCTTCTACCTTCACCGCACTGTCAGGGTTAAACTTGATGTTCATTCTCTCCACTTGCATCGGAATCTTGTTCAGAACATCCAGGAGATCTAATGGTCCCTAAGTAATCCATTCAAGATTTGAGTCAGGAATCCCTTTGTCCTCTTCATCTTCTTCCTCTCCTTTGGAATTTGAAGGTTCTGGATTTGAGTCTGTTAGTTCATCTCCACCTCCACTTCCTCCATTGCCTTCCCCTTCATCTCCTATACCGAATTTTGATCCAAAAACCATAAGAGTGCCTCATTCATCTTCAAAAAAGATTGGAGGTTCCTCTCCATCTTCAATAGCTTCCTCCAACCCTTCAAGAGTAACAAGGACTGTTTCTTCCACCGATGATACAACCACTCCTATGGGAGTGGCCTTTAGCTTCTTAGATGTGTGTGGAAGGTACTGTACACCTGGGATCAGTCCAACTGCTTTCGCGAACTGGTGAGAGATGGGACAGATGGAGCGAAGGTGTTGGTATGAAATTGTTTGTTCAATTCTATGATGTGAAGAGTAACCAACTGTTGAGTTGTGAGATAGGGAGTGAGAGTTACTACCTTGAACAAATGGTTGATGAGTGAGTGTGAGGGGAATTTCAGCCATGTACAACTGGCTACCCTCCTTCTAGTGCCAAAAATGTTGACGGTTCTGGACCCGCCAACATTTAGGGGATCACCCTAGTATGAAGTCCCAACTAGACCTCACACCATTTGGTGTGGGATTCCCATTTGGTATGATGGCCTGGTCACCATTGTCTTAAGGGATTGCCTCAACTCTTGCTTATCAGCACAGGAGAGTGGTTCGCTTTCTCTTTGAGAAGTGAAGTTCCCGTGCCTGGTGAGTGTAAGTGTACTTGTGTTGATGGTTCTTTCACTGTGAGGGGAAAAGGTGACGATGAGTTCTAGGTTGAAAGGGATTAGTCCCAACATGGCTAGGAACACACAACACAAAGGACATACATAGCTTCCGGTGGAGCAGTCTACTTGGATGCAACAATCACAACATATAAGGTAAGATAACACATACAACAAGGTTCATGTGAATGGTATGTCCGATGTCCAATAGAGCAGTCAACACGGATGGAACAACATTAACAACATATACAACAAATTTCCATTAATAGATCATGCATTACAACAATTGAATTAATTCATATGTAGAACACATGGTTAAAGAAACATGCATTTCAAGTGTTAAAGATCAGTCTTACAACAAATACAATACATGTTTGAAAATGTGTTAGCCTGTTGACAGGATTCTAAATTAAGCGAAAGTTCTAAGACACAAGTTTATGCCATAAATCACTAACCCCATTAGCGGGGCATTGGAGCCACTACTTACTCCTCAAATAAAATATTACCTACTCTCTTGGCCATCTGGGAGGAGATGAGGTGAAATGTCCTTTCATGTACAAATGAGGGGGGTATTTATAGCCAAGGGTGAAATTGAACCTTGTGGTTGTTCGACTACCCTCATGAGCATTCGAATTCCATGAATTTCCGAATTACATGACTCTATGTTCAACAAGTGGGTCTCTTAGACTTCCATGTTACATCACATTGATTGACAACAAGTATATGGACAAAGATGTGGGTAACATGAATCATGACTTGAATTGAAATGACTTGACATGACAATGCTAGTATATTCATGCTATTGCTGGAGTGCATGTCGAGCTACAATGCTGCTAAGTGATGGATGTATTCATGGTGTATCATATATTCACCTCCACATGGCGATGTGCCCAGAGTCTTCAATGGTCCATGGTTCACTTGATTAAGCTCTAACATGTTGTTCCTTGCTTTCATGTTAGAAGGCTTGACAAAATCACTTGTTTGCAAAGGTGCATGTTCGTTGCGTTCATCCAGTTCGCATGCTTTGTTTGTTTGTCTGTTGGTGAACCTTTCCATCTACATGTTCTCCCTTTGTTCATCCTATTCTTTGTCTTGACATGTTTATTGGTGTACTTGTACCTGCAGTCAATCATGATGAGACAACTTCAAATCCAAAACCTCATAGTATACTATGAGACATTATCATTCGAATGCAGGTGATGGGAGAGGCAGTAAGGATGTGATGTGAGATGTTGGCTCTGGGAAACTGTTGATGAAAATTGTGCAAGAGTCTTTGAGGGATGGAGATAGACAATCTGAGTCAACAGTTACTGCCTGCAAGGTCTTGCTTAGTTAGGAGGAAAAATTGTGCAAATTTTGGGAGGGACAGTCTGGGATGCAAGAGGGCAAGGTAGGCGTGCTCTACGTATTTTTTGGAACGAATAGTGAGTAGGGGCTAGACAACCATATTTGTGCAATTTTCCAGAGGAACGGGCTGGGTTGCATGAAGGGTCAACAGATAGGGATTGTGCAGTATTTCTAGGGAACTGCCTAGGAGACTGGTAGCCAAAACTGCGCAACTCCTAGAGGGAACTACCAGTTGGATGTTGGGGTCATTGGCAGCTAGGCTTATACATTTCCCAGAGGGAACTTCCGCTTGGTTGCTCAGTCACTAGTAGTATAAATTGCGCAATTCTTGGAGGGAACAGGCAGTCTAGTGCTAGGAACTGCTGGCTGGGAAAACTGTACTAAGGCTGGGAGGCTGGCCTGCTGATCATCTTTACACAATTTTTGAGTTGAGCTGAATGATGGGTAGCAAGAGACCTGCTCGTGCACACTGTGCAATTTTTGAGATAAATAGTCGGTTAACTGTCTGAGTGGCCAACATGAGTGCTGGTTGAGTTGCTTGTGGACAACGCTACTTGAAGGAACTAGCTTTGTACTTCTGCGCTGTTCTAGCTGACATTTGATCAAGTCAAAAGAAGGGTGATGGTCCAGCTCTCAATGAGGAGTCTGGTCACTAATATGTCAACATAAATGACTAAGTGTGTGAATAGTAGAAATATGCATAGGTGATCATACGAACACACACTAGCATGACTTGATGACGAAACGACCGAACCATCCAGAGACACATGTTCAACATGACTGATTGACGGTGCAAGCGACAATCGTGACACTCATGATTAATCATTCATGATTGGGACGATGCTTGCACAATAGTGAATGTGACTTCGTGTGTGAGTGCGACATATGCTTCCATGGTGAACACAAAAAACACATATGAAGAAAAGACTTTGAGCATAACCAAAACATGATTGCAAGCATGACTTAGACATCAACATGTAGAGACTTGAGTACAATAAACAAGTAAGGTGAATATAAATACTCACATGAGCTCATGGAGTGAGCCGAGGTGTGTGTAGTCATCAAGTGAAACTCTTCAAGGGAGGCTCTAAAATTGTTGCAGGCCAAGATTTTGAAGGGTGGTTGTAGTCGCTACAACAACTACTTTGCATGCGAGAGTAATTAACTATCTTTATCATTCTCAAAATTTTACATTCTTAAGTAATTAACTAATTCCATTTCATACTATATCATGGAAATATTCTGCAAGTACCATCTTTGATTTTTATTGGTTTGGATCTGTTAGAAAAAGAAAAACCATTCAAAGGAAGTGTTAGGATATTCTGAAACATAGGAAATAGTTAAGTATAACTTGGTCTAGTGTATAGTTAGGAAAAGTGTGTTTCTTTAGTATGTACTTTTTGTAACTTACAATTTGACAGTCACAATATGTTTTATACATGAAGTGATCCCATAGTTCATTCTATCCTTAGTGTTACAGACACTTGATATGTGGCTTAGCACCCGATTGGTCCATGATATCTATTTAAAGAGCATGGAGGGTCATTTGTCTAGTGACTTGGTCATGAGAGAAGCTTATGTAAATTTTCCTTCTTTTACATTAATAAATTTCCCGAAGTGGCCTCATTGGCTTAGACCGTGGATTGTTTCCCTCTTTAAGGGTTTTAACCACGTCAAGAATATTGATGTACTGATCTGTGATCTATTTATGAGCAGTGTCATTTGGTTTTATATCTAAGGAATTTACCCTATAAATTCGTAAATGGTATCAACCTATTTGATAGCCCCATTCGTTGGCGATCCAAATATGAAGTTGTTACAACTACATCCTACTATTGTTTCCTAGATCTAATATTTCTAACTACTTTCAAGCCAAGATGGTTGCTCTATTATGTTAGGAGAATATGTTCTAGTGAAGAACCCCTTTTGTTTCACACGAAAATGTTTTTGGTAGCCTAGCTATGTCATTTTTAAGATCTGGAGGTGTACAGTGTTTATTTAAAATTATAGTTATTTATCTCTCTATTTATTTCAGTCTATAGTCCTGTATAATTTTTTTTTAATTACTGGATCTATATCTTTCATTTATGCACATGATTTTCTCCCTACTACTCTGTGTGATCTAGGAAAACCACAAACAAAAAGAAAGAAATTTTCTCACGAGTATGCTCTTTTTTTATGCATCTTAGTGTGATCTCGAAAAATAAAAAACATCGAGGAAAATATCTAGTTTCCGGCCAAATCTAACTTTAAGCCGTAAGGCTTAGATACTTTTTATTGTTTGATTGGTTTGTGTGGTTGTTTTTTTGTTTTGTAGGCAAAAAGGTGTTCTTCAAGTAAGCATGCACCCCAAAGCTTTAGTGAACAAAAAAAAAAAACCCTTCCTCCTTTCCAATAATTACTAACCTTTTAAACTAGCTCACTTGGTCTAAAAATACTTTATGAGAATAGAGGTCTTGGGTTTCAAGTCTTTATTTTTGTTGAGTTACTTTTTCAGAAAACACATGTAACTTATGTTTTAAAGTTACTTTATGTAAAAATGTCCTCGCCCATTATAAAAAGTGAGTCACTTATTATTCTAAAGTCACTTTATTTTTTATTTAAATTATAGTTTAGGGGATAGTTCATAAAGTACCATTGCAAGTGACTTTCACTTATTTATAAAACTCAGGCACATAAAGTAATATTTTTTTGGAGTGGGATAATTAGATTACGTTTGGAGGGGGCAGGGGGCAATTTTTTTTTTCTTCTAAATACAACATTATTATCAACTTCCCAATGTTCATGTGGTTCGTTGGCATCTTCAATAACGTTTCTTCATAAAGCGATAAATTCTTCATCTAGAAGCCGTTTTCGGATCCGTTTTTTTTAATCGGCCTAATTTTTTGAGATATTTCCATTGGAACACTTAGTTTCAACATATAAAACTCTAGTTTCTTTTAAAATGGAAATTCTGTGCCTAGTTATTATTGACAACACCAAGGACTTCCAATGACTATCCTACATGGTGGATTTAATTAGAAGTAAAGGTCTTTATAGAATATCCTCAGGCCAAGAGTCTAAACCTCAAGATGAAGATAAGTTATGCAAATGAGAAAATAAGCAAGATAAAGCATGTGGGTTGACTAGGATGTCTATTTTTCTAGACCTTAGATTCCATACCGCAGAAAATGATACCTTCGATGAAGCAATGAAAAAGCTTAATAAAGTTTTCGGAATTAAAAATAAAATTATAGCCCTTCAATTTGAAAATGAGTTGCTTATGTTGGAACCCAATAATTTTTCTTCCATTGAATCTTTTTTGTCTAAGCTCTAGACCCTTAGACTTTTCTTGGAAGGTGTTAAGGTTAATAAAGAAAATGGTAGCCTTATTTATTCCATTCTTACTAAGTTAGGACCATACTACTCTGTGTTTGTTTCCACCATCCGTTCTACTAGAGAAGCCTTTATTTCTCAAGGAAAAGATTACAAGTCACCCTCTTTGGATGCCTTTTGTGATTCTTTAATAAGAGAACAAGAAGAAATCTTACATCTTGATCTTCTTAATATTTGAAAATCTTCTACGAAAGTCTTAGCAGGCCAACATAAAAGCAAGTTCAAAAAATCCTAAGAAGCAACATCCTAAAAGGAATGGTCCTAAACCAAACAAGGGTCCTAAGACATTTCAATCTCAAAATGAAAAATCAACTCAACAAAATAATAAGGCAATTAAAAACAAAGGAAAGAATATTGATAGATATTGCAACTTTTTTAATCGTGATGGCAATCCAAATTCTTTAAGAAGATGGAAGCCTTGGAAGCAACAATGAAGAAGCATAAAATCCATTTGGAGCAATCTTCAACTTCAACTTCATCTTCAAGAATAACAATTTTTGCATGTGGTTGTCAAGCATCTCAATCTGGTTATGTATTAAATGTATCTTATTCTTCTCATTCTCATGAGTGGCTCATTGATTCCGGAGCTTCTTATTACATGGGCAAAAACAAAGCCATGTTTTCTTGTTTAAATGATTGTAACACCAAAAATATATATGTTGGTGATGATAAATCTCTTAGTGTTGTAGGGACTGGAACTATTCATCTAGACAATGGTCAATTTAATGATGCATTATGTTTTCCTATCTTATCCTACAACTTTCTATCTATATATCAAATAACTCATTCAGGCAACAGTAAAACCATTGAATTTTCACCTCATGATATTGTAATTAAGGACTGAAGAGATCCTAGATAGATTTTATCTATTGGAATTGTTGATGATTCTACAAGGTTATATAAGTTTAATAACATTGGGTCATCAACTCTTCCCCTGATATTTTTTTCTCATAATGATGAAGTGAACAAACTTTGGCATGAGTGATAGGGTCACTTAAACTATCCCTCCCTTCAAAATCTATGTAAAGAAAATATGGTGACAGGTCTTCCTATGGTATCTTGCAGAGATGGTGTTTGTTCTAGATGTGTACTTGGAAAACATCATCATGATAGTTTTGAGAAACATGCCTCTTGGCACGCCTCAGCCTTTTTACAGCTTGTGCATAGTGATTTATGTGGTCCACTTCTAGTTGTTTCATTCTCGGGCTACAAGTATTTCTTAACTTTCAATGATGATTTCTCCACACACACTTGGGTGTACTTCTTTAAACTCAAGAGCGAAGTCTTTAATGTGTTCTTGGCCTTTAAACCCTTTGTTGAGAAATAATCTGGACATCAAATTCTTAAGATAAGATCTGATAATGGTGGAGAATATGTTAACAACAAATTCATCAACTTTTGCACTTAGCATGAAATTCAATTGCAACATACTATTCCATATACTCCACAACAAAATGGTATATCTGAAAGGAAGAATCACAACTTAAAGTAAATGGCTAATTGTATGCTTCAATCTAAAAGACTTAATCTTAATTTTTGGGTAGAAGTAATTAACTGTGAAAATTACATTGTAAATCACACTCCTACTAAGGTTCTAAAGAATATCACTATAGAAGAAGCATGGAACTCAATTAAACTAGATGTAAGTCACTTTCGTGTTTCTGGAAGTGAAGAATGGACCCATATTCTAGATGAGAAACATAAAGCCTTATATAGACTTCTTCAACCTAAATACAAAAATGTTATCATTAGAAGAGATTTAAAGTTTGCTGAAAATATATTGACATACGAGCCTAGTTTGGCGGCTATGCCACCTCTCTCTATCCCTTCTACTTCTGAAAACATTCCTTCTTCAAATGATGATAGCGAGGATGAAAATCCTCCCCCACCTTCTAGGGATCCTTCTTTAGCTCCTAAGCTTCCAAAATGGGTCCGTGCTACTTGGGATGCAATAGGTTCTCTTGCAGGTGATCCTACAAATCAACATCGTACACGTTCTCAATTCGATAGAGCCTCTTCTTTATTGGCTCAAGCTTCAACGAATTATGATCTTGACACCTTTGCAAAATCTTCAGGCCATCCACATTGGGACACAACTATGAATGAAGAATATCATTCATTATTGGCAAATGATACATGAGACCTTGTCCCTCTTCCAAAGAGATGAAAACATGTTAGATATAATTGGGTTTACAGAACCAAGTTTGGACTAAATGGAAAAGCTGATAAACATAAAGCTTTTTTTGTTCCTAATGGTTTTTGACAAGTTGAAGGCATTGACTATACTGAAACCTTCTCCATTGTTAATAAAATAAACTCTATCTGCCTTGTTCTTTCCCTTGCCACCTCTTTCAAATGGGAACTCCATCAGATGGATTTTAAATCTGCCTTCTTGCATAGGGACTTGCATGAATAAATATTTATGGAACAACCTCTTGGATTTTTACAAAGATACTCTAGCCTTGTATGTCGGATTAAGAAATCCCTTTATGGTCTCAAGCAAGCCCCTCGGGCTTGGTATGCCAAAATGGATAGCATTCTTTTAGAAACTGGCTTTTGTAGGTGTCATTCTAACAACACTATCTACCCAAAGAAAGTGGGTAAGTCTCTTATCACTCTTTTTCTTTATATTGATGATCTTATCCTTACTAGTAGTGATCCCAACCTTATAAACCATGTGAAGTCTAGAATTAAAAAGAAGTTTGAAATGATACACTTAGGACATTTGCATTATTTTCTTGACCTTCAAGCATTGCAATCCAAAGAAGGTATTTCCCTTTCTGAGTCCAAGTATGCTTGTGATATTCTATGCCACTTTCACATGGAAGACTGTAAGACAACCCCTTCTCCCTTTTAGTCTGGAGTCAAAATTTTAGTGACTTGTACTTCCATGAAGTTGATTCTACCTTATAACGCCAACTTGTTGGAAATATTTTATATCTGATCCATACCCATCCTGAACTTTCCTATTTGGTTGGCCTTTTTGGTCAATTTATGGAAAAACCACATGAAAGTCATTGGAAGGTAGCTAAAAGAATACTTTTTTATGTTCAAGGACAATTCAATTTGGTATTCATTACAGTGCAGAAGCATCTCCTCTATTGTTTGGTTTCACTGCTTCTCATTGGTTTGGTGAACTTGATGATCAGAAGTCTACTAAAGGTTATGTCCTAACTCTTGGTTTTGGACCTATTACATGGGCTTCAAAGAAACAAAGTGCCATTTCTCTTTCTTCAACAAAAGTAGAGTATTATGGCACCGTTGAAGCTAGTAAAGAAGCCTTATGGATTTTTCAAATCCTGTTAGAATTTGGTTTTTCAGTAGAAGCATCCGACTGCACTTTGGTGTAATAATCAAAGTGCCATTCAACTATGCAAAGATCCAGTCCAACATCAGCACAAAAAACACATTGAACTACACATACAATTCATCATAAAGCTCATTCGTGACCATGTTCTTGAAGTACAATATTGTTCAATCGATGATCAGGTTGCAGACATCTTTACAAAGGCTCTCACAAAGGAAATTTTTACTAAACTTTGATTTATGGTTGGATTTCAGGAAGTTGTCACTAAGGGGGTTATGATATAATGCCTCCTTCCTTCTCCTATTGTGTCATCTTTGTACATCATTCAATCCTATCCCAAGTTGTTCTTAAGTGGGGATGTTAGGATATTCCGACACATAGGAAATAATTAAATATAACTTGGTCTAGTGTATAGTTAGGTAGAGTGTGTTTCCTTAGTATGTACTTTTTGTAAATTACTATCTAATGATCACAATATGTTCTTCACATGAAGTGATTTGATGGTTCATTCTCTCCTCGATATTACTGACACTTGATCCATGGCTTAACACCTGATTGGTCCATGATCTCTTTTTAAAGATAATGGAGGGTCATTTGTCTGGTGATCGTTCGTGAGAGAAGCCTATGTAAATTTTCCTTCTTTTACATTAATAAATTTCTTGAAGTGGTCACGTTGGCTTAGGCTGTGGGCTGTTTCTCTCTTTGAGGGTTTTAATCACTTCAAGAATACTGGTGCACTGATCGGTGATCTTTTTGTGAGCAGTTTCCTTTGGTGTTTTATCTAATGAACTTGCTGTAAATTCCTACAGGGAGTGGGTCAGCATTGGAAAAAAATATGGTAGAATGTGGAAGCTTTCACAGGACGAATATAGTAGAACATGGAATATTTAATAGGATGATTAAGTATGGGAGCAACGAGTTCATCATATTTTTTAATCCACTTTTGTGCTTTCATGGCAAAATCAATCTAGATTTGGGTGTATATGTCAGGGATGAAATTAATGTGATATGGAAGGATATCAATGAAAGGTGAAGAAAAATAAATCATTGCCTCGCTAATGCCCAGATTTGGACATAAATGTGAGAAAGTGGTCGAACCCTTACTCAAATGGAGACCCTAAAAAATTTGATAATGTTTATGTCGAGCCCTCATTGAAAAGAGAATATATTGGGAAGGTGACTGGTATGACAACAACCCTAGTGAGGTCATGTATTCAAAGAATATATGTATTTAAGTTGTGGTGAGACCCAAAAATGGAAATGAGAAGAAAATGGGAGGAGAAAGTGTTGTTGAAGCTTCCATCGTGGGACCTCTAGAGAAAAATGTTGTCAGAATTTGTGATCAAGATAACTTTAGCTATGGCATGAAGGAAAAGGAATTGAGGAAAAATATTGAAGGAATGGTATTTGTGGCTGACCTAAGAGTATTTTCATTTTGGCATTTGATGATAAGATCATATTCTAGTCATGCTATGTCATTGCTTTCTCAAGATCATGGTCTTTCAAGTTAGTAAGTATGATTGCGATGTGGGTAAGAAGGTTCCATCGTGGCAGTGCTCATGGTGGTGGGTGGTGTGATATGTATGAAGAAATTTATTTTGAGTGGTGTTTGATGGTTCACAACATGGTTACCAAATTCAGCCCAATGGGTTAAAGAATTTCGAAAATCCTTGTATTTTGTTTAGGCTAATGTAATTCATAATGTTTTGAAATAGTTCTTCCATATTAATCACAACTAGTAATTTTGGGTCAATGTTCCGAACCAACCAATATGAATGAGGAATCTAATCTAAGAGATTAAATAATGTAGAGATACAATGGCAAAGGCAAAATGGAAGAACTCCAAAACATAAAAGATCACCTCTTCAAATAAATAAACCCTAAAACATTGGAATAGTTTATAATGTGTAAATATTTATTAATTTTAGAAAAGCCTATTTATTAATTAATATAAAGTTTCGAAATATAATCATTAATATATAAGACTTATGAATAAAATTCAAAATAAGAAGAAATAATATAAATTCAATATTAATTAAGTATTACTTGTAAATAAAACATTAATATTATATTAATAGCAATCAATAAAAATTAAAAATACTTCATAATATATAATACATAATAAGGAAAATAAATATAGACTTATAAGATATATATATAAACTTAGAAAAGAATATATATCTATATATATATATAATATAAAACTTGGAAAAAGGAAATTAGCTATATCTATCAATATATAATATATATATATATATATATAATATATATATATTATAATATATATATATATGTGGTTCACATATTGGAGATTGGTGGCACTACATCCACAAATTATTTGGACAAATGAGCTAACGTTGAAGCTCTATATATATATAATAATATATATAAAAATAATAATATGTTTTGTAATCTCTATATCTCTATGTATAAACTATATTAGATTTTTATATATAAAAAAATATGTCATTATAAACTTTAGATAAATAAAGAATATAAAAATCAAAATAATCTATAAATGATCCAATATCTATAAGGACTAGGGAAATATAATGTATAATAAAGAGAGTTTCATTTATAAAAATAGTTAAAAAAGAATAAATAAATAAGGGATGAAATAAAAAAAGTGAAAAGGAAAAGGTGACACCTCAGAGAGAAACAAAAAGAAAAGGAAGAATAGGGGGACCAAAATGAAGCAACTCACACGGCAAGGTTAGGAATCCAATTACTACTTATTTTCAAATAGTTTAGTTCAATATGATCAATATGTCAAAATTCAATTTGGTATACATGACCGATTGTGAGTAAATTTGTAATTTATTGCGTTGAGAGGGGCCCTCGAGCTCAGTGTGGAATAGATGTCGTAATTTATTTTATGTTATGTTATGTTATGTTAATGTTATGTAAACATTTACAATCTTGGGAATTTGACGTTCAAATTTACCTTCTTGATGCCCATAAGCCTTTGGTGCTTTGTTTCCTAGGGGTTAGGTTTTTGGATGTTTATGATTTCTCATTGTTTCTTGATGATAAAAAGGCTTCCAAGCCTCATTGTGACATAGTTCAAAATGGTGCATAACTATCACATCTCTTTTCAAGGATAAACTAACACCATTTGAGCTAGTTTTCCTTCATTTTGCATGTATATAGTTTCATCACTTTCCATTTATTAATTTAAGTCAATTTTCACTATATATCTATTTTTTGGAGATAAATATGTATTTAATTTTGTTCCCTTCTGTTGATCAGAAAAATGTTATCCATCAACATTAGGGGAGACCACCTAGTCAGAAACTTAAAGCATCTCCTTTTCCGTTGAAGATGGTGGTTATGACTAGTTATGGGTCTAGTTACCCTATCATCTAAGACTAACCTAAAACCAATCTAATACTAATCTAACCTAAACTAAGAGTTAATCTACTTACACCTATATTACATCATGTTACATTTCCTTTGCATCAATATTTAAAGATGTAAGTTAAAGAAGTAAAGCGATGCAAAGGTTTGATCAATTTAAAAAGGCTGATCAAACCACAATTAAATGATTTATTTGCCACTTTAAGAGACAACTTGATGTAGGCTAAGATGTAAATGCCAAACTAATCTAAAACATGAAAAACGTATCTCGAACCCGAATGGGATAGCCCCATCCCAATCCGAGAACAAGTTAACTAAAACAAGGGGGAAAGATTGATATAATTCATCATATGATTGTGTATTAATTAAAGGAAGTAGTTTACATTAACTAATACAAGTGAAAGCAAAATAAGCCTACAAATGAATAATAAATAGTTATCAGTCACTACAGGAATACTTCAACGAATTAAGATTGATTTCGATCTCATTCTACCCTGCAAAGATAACTTGAAGAAAGTTTCAACAACAAAATGTCAATGACACAACAATAGTGTATAATATCAAAGAAACATAATACTGTTTAGAATAAATATTAGAACCAAAATTGAAACTTTAAAAGTGAGACAATAATCCCGCATTCCAGTAATAGTACACAAGAATAAGAATTAATTAAAACCATGTCAAAATTTACATTACAAATGTGTAGTATTGGACTAGCTTAGAACCATAATCACATTTCCTGCAATAGTGCTAAGAAATGAGAATAGAGCTAAAAACCCTTTGTTTTCACTATAATCAACCTTTCTGTACATAACAATAGTGCTATTGCACAAATTAAACAACTACACAGAAACCCCCTTGAGTGGATTGTGACCTCCAATCTTACAAGATTGAATACAGGGGTATTTATATAAGATTTTCCCATTTCTAGTCCTCTCATATCTCTCAAGAAATATAAAGTTAATGAATATAAAGGTTTTTCTTCTATTGCATCGAGGCCAAATTTGGAAATCGTTGCAACGAAGCATTGTTCTTTAGCTGAAAGGTTGATTTTCCACTCTAAGTGATGGCCTCTTTTAGTCTTTGTTACAACAATATTCCCAGTTTATAATTGCGTTGTGTCACATGGCAGAGAGTCTTTGGAAATCACAGATCGAGTTGATACTTCCTCCTTATCGACCCTGGGTTCATCCTTGTTCAACCAATCAGAGCTTATTATTTTTATTATTAAAATTAGCCAAAAATTGAATCAAAATCTAAACAAAACAAAATTCCTGCAAAACCATTGAAATAGGCTTTTCAATTATTATAAAAACAATCCCATATGGAAGTGACAAGTGGTAAGAGCCGAGTGGTATCAGAGGTAAGCTCATCGGAACTTTTAAAATGAGACAACGTGAAATATTTTCAATATTGGGTAGCTCCGACATGGAGCAAATGTGATATTATATTATGTTGGAAATAATACTGAGAGGGGGGTGCATCAGTATTATCAGATCAATAATTCTATTTCCCAAATAGATTTATATATGCTACTTCAGGGAAGTGAACTAGTGTGTACACATGATTGTGGTTAAGGAAACCAACATATATCCAGAGAACTTGTGATTTAGATAATTTATCATGTGTTGATATTAAATAAATATATTAGAGATTTATTAGATAGTGCAGTGAAAGCAGAATAAAGAATCACACATAAGCAACACACATGAACACCAAGATGTAAGGTGGAAACTCAATGTGTGTAAAAACCACCTGCTGCTGTCGTCTCTATCATCTTTTGATAATAAGAAATTCCGTTTACAATCTTGTACTGGTGCAGACTCATATCAGTACGCAAGCTTCTACTTGCAGAAGGTTACAACCTTCTCTTGTTCTCCAGCTTCTATTGGAAGGGAGCTACAACTCCCTAGCTCTTGTACTAGCCAATATGTTTACTAGTACATAGGTGCCAGCCTACATAAAAACTCCACTCTTCCACTAGGGACCATGTTTCATGAATTTTTAGACTAGATACTCCTGGATCACAACACCACAAACTGAAGACCACGTTTCAACAAATTTTCACACTGGACCCATCATAACTTTTAAACTTAAACTACATCAACCAATATTCAGATAATCTTAACAATCAAATCACTGACACCATAACACTGTGCTAAACCCAAAACCCTGCATCATCATTTAGAACCAGTTGTAACCTCAAAAATCATGCATTAGAGTGTATATGCTACTTGGCTACACACAAACTACGTGTATATGCTACTTCCATTAATTTAACTTATGTGTACCTTCAAAACTATTGCAAACATAAACTTTTGAATCAAGTCTGTACCAACTATCAATATTTTGAATATCTATTGTCAACTTTTAGATCTTTACACAAGCGGGGATAGAGATCACTTCTTCTCACTTATACAATCAATCAATGAAATGCCAGCCTCATTATGCATTCAGTTTACATTCAGATATAAGAAGACTTCATTGATATACAACAACAAAATATTAGAATTTTATCAGATAGATTAATCAGATCTGAAAAGAAGCTTTTATTTTGTATATGATACTTGAAAGAACCAAACCTGCATGTATACACTCTTTAGCTGAGACGAACCTGCATACAGATCTGCAAATATTGACTCAAAATTTTGTTGCAATTCTAGACTTCAGACAAACCCAAATCATGATAGATAATGAATAGAATAGGTGCAAAAAATCAGATCTAGTCTCTCTCAATATTAGATCATTCAAGAATAATTCATTTCAAGCCTCATGATTCCTGATCCAATATTCAACTCAAGGTGCACATGAATATTTCAGATCTAGTCCCAAACATAACCCCACAACATAAAATATACTTCAAATAGAAGTATTCCTTAGAATCTTATTGCTTGCACACCTGGCCTAATGATCTTCTCCTCCTTTTATACTCTTAGGACTTTCTCAATACCTTGGACCAAAACCACTTAGGACCAATACCTTGGACAAAATACCTAGGGTCAATACCTTGGACCAAATGCCTTGGACCAAATACCTCGGACCAATACCTTGGATCAAAATACCTTGGATCAAATACGTGGTTTTCCAACATGTATGTGCTTTTCCTCCTATTAAAGTGTGTGTATACGTTATAAGCTTATTTTGTTCTGTTAACCCATGTGTATATGCTTCTTGGACAAAGTGAACTAGCGTATACCTTTGTTTCTTCATTCTTTGGATTTTGATTTGTAATCCTTTGTTGTTAACTTGCTTCACTGTGAACTGTCATCTTAGAGAGTTTCCATCAAGGACAACACCTGTATCATATTGCCAACAATCTCCCCCTTTCGACTTGATGGTAACAACAACACCAAGACACTCTCCCCCTTTGACATCAAGGGCAAAGGGTGGACCAAGATATTCTCCCTCTTTGACATACATTATGTTGTCCATGCTCCCTTGAGTACATGCTGAATTCTCTGATTGAGCTCCCCTTTTGTACATGCTGAGATGTACTAAAACCATCCATGCTCCCCCTGAGCACATGCAGCATCTACAAAAATATTTACTAAAAGAATAACATGACTCTATAACTCATCTATGAGAGTATGACCTTCCTATCACCAAAGACTCATACATACATCAATCACCCAACCTAGTTGGGATATACCAAATTTGACTCATCCACCCAACCAAGTGGGGATATACCAATTGTTTATACATGACATAAATAAAATAAATAGTATATCATCCATCCCATGCAAATTGGGGATACAAATTACATTATTTGTTTAAGAGGACTTATTCAAATGTATGAGAAGACATATCACACCCTAGACTTTTACATGACTTAAGCAAAACATGGTATAAATATCTAAAGCCATCGCTGGACTCAGCAACCATAATGCCAACAATGCAAAATGTGTGTGAAGGCTAATGCTTCCCCTGAACTTGTGCTACCTGTGCATTGTTAACAAGTTAATGATCAAGGCATCTTTGTTAGTCAGATAAAAATTAATGAACAAATCATATCGATAGACTGTAATCATCAACAACAGACAGAGCACCCATATCATAGTTTGCCCTGCTGTTTTTCTTGATTGAAAAACATATACGCTCCTTCACCCACAGAAACCCGCATATAATAACCTTTTTATGAAAAAATGGATTTTAACAATAGGATGATGCAACAACTACTCTCAGTTTTTGTCTGAGATATTCAAATGTTTCTCTGGGAAGTGGTTTAGTGAATATATCAACAACCTGTTCTTTGGAGGGAACA
>APFE031493122.1:651188-670634 GCA_000404065.3 Pinus taeda | reverse complement strand
ATTTTTTAAATTCTGTAAATGCAGAAGATTCCGAGCGAAATTTTGTCCAACATTGAAGAAAATATCGCCATTAATATTTTGACCAAACCTAATGTTATAGAGAATGTTCATGTTGGAAAATATTGTTCTCCATCAAAACTAGAAAGTTATTGTGCTCCTTTTTATGAATTCAGAGATGTCTTTGCCTGCTCATATGAAGAAATGCTAGGCATTGACCCGAGAATTGTTGAACATGAATTCAAGATGTATCCAAATGTCAAACCAATACGAAAACAACTTCAACCTGTTCATCCAAAGAAAGTCGTTGCCATTAAGGTAGAGGTTGAAAAACGTTTGCATGCTGGCTTAATTTACCTTGTTCATCTCATTGATGGGGTATCAATTATTGTTCCTGTGATGAAAAAACAAGGAACGATTAGAGTGTGCATTGATTATAGGGATGTAAATCAAGAATGTCCAAAAGAAAACTATCTTACACCGTTTATCGACCAAATTATTGATGAATGTTCCAGATGAGAAATCTTTTCATTCATGGATAGATTTTCTGGATACAATCAAATCAATATCCGCCCACAGGACTAGTCGAAAACTACATTTATATGTCCGTGGGGCACATTCGCATATTGTAAATTACCTTTCTGTTTGAAGAACGTAGGGGAAACTTTTCAGAGGGAAATGAAGTATGCCTTCCATGACATCAAACACATCATTCAACCATATCTCGACGATCTGCCTGCTCATTCGTGAAAACAGACTGATCATCCGCAGCATTTGAGAGCCATATTTTTACGTTGTCGACACTAAAAGATACCACTCAATCCAAACAAATGTGTGTCTTGTGTTGGTTTTTGTCGATTGCTTGGTTTTGTAGTTTCCAAGGATGTAATTCAACTCGAACCATTTAAGGTTCAGGCAATCCTTGACATGCCTCCACTTTCAAATTTGCTTCAGATTCAGAGACTCCAAGGGAAAGCTAACTTTCTGAGGATGTTCATTCCACATTATGTTGAGCTTGCTAAAGGTTATACACGTATTTTGAAAAAAGGGGTACCCTTCCACTGGGATCAGGTTGCACAAGCTTCCTTTGATGCTCTAAACAATTCCATGATAAAAGAATCATTAATGTATGCCCCTGAATATAAAAAAGACTTCATCCTGTATCGCGTTGCTACAGATACAACCATCACTATGGTTTTAGCGCAAGAAGATAATGTAATTGGACATCCTATATATTATTTAAGTCGTAATATTAAATATAGAGAAAGAAAGTACTCTCAAGTTGAAAAGTTGGCTTTAGCAGCCATTCAAGTAGTGCAAAGATCTTGACACTATGTTCTCTTTCACAAAACTACCATTCTGTTAGATTGCAACCCTATGACATAAATTTTGTCACGTCAATTGTTGGGGGCAAAATATTCCAAATGGATAGCCATTTTGTAAGATTTTGATATGGAATTCTCCAAATCCAAATCAAAGAAATATCTCATCTTTGCAGAGTTACTTTGCGACTTTCCCTCGTCCTCCAACGATTTAACATCAAAAGCATCAATCGTGGATGAGGCTCTGTTTCTGATATCGTTAGGTGATCTGTGGTACAAGATATACTAGTCTATCTCCAGACCCAAACTTTTGGGCCTAACACCTCTCGCTTTGAATAACGACATACTCGATACCAAGCCAAAGACTATCTGATCGTTGGTGATACAGTTACTGTTGTGGTGTCGATATGGTTTTACGAAGTTGCCTCACACATGAAGAGGCTGAAAAAGTTTTGAATGATTTTCATTCAAGAGCTTGGGGGGGGATTCTATCTGGTTATGCTACTACACAAAAGATCTTATGAGTTGGTTACTTCTGGCCCACCATATTCAAAGATTACATAATTGCAGTAAGAAGTTCCCATGATTTTCAGATTTTGGATCACAAAACTAGATTACCACCTACACCACTACATCCAGTCGTTGCTATTGGCCCATTCGCTAAATGGGGCATTGATATCATGACATGTAAACCCACCTCGACCAGGGGGCATGGGTATATTATAGTTCTGTCAACTATTTTACAAAATGGGCCGAGATGATGCCTACATTGAACAATAATGACGAAATGGCTGCTCTTTTCTTTTTCAATCATGTAGTTTCTACATTTGGTGTACCACAGGGTATAGTCATAGATCATGGGTCACATTTTTGAAATCACATGATGATCAAATTAATTGCCAAATTAGGACTGTCCCATGATATTTCTACTCTATATTATCGGCAGGCTAACGGATAAGTTGAGGCAATCAACAAAGTCCTAAAGCGCATGCTGTAGAGAATGATTGGAGTCCATAAATGGAATTGGAATTTAATCCTATGCTTATCTCTATGGGCATATAGGACTTCGGTTAGAAATCAGACTAGATTTATGCCCTTTTAGTTGGTGTATGGTCTGGAAGCAGTCTTACCAATTCAATGTGAAATCTCATCCCTCAAGCTTGCAATCAACCTGCTTCCCGAATCTTCTGAATAAGAGGCTCGTTTCTTGGAATTAATCCATCTGGATGAAACCCGTCATGATGCCGTGTTGGCTAATGAAGCACATAAGAAACGTATCAAGGCACAATATGACAAAAATGTTAAACCTCGTGTCTTCTCGGAAGGTGACCTAGTCTTGCTTTACGATCAAGATTCTGGCAAATTAGGAGCAAGTAAATTTGAACCATTATGGATGGGCCCTCACATTGTTAAGTGTGTATTAAAAAAGGAGCCTATGAGCTAGTTGATTATGATGGGATTCCATTGTCATAGCCCCGAAATGGGTTGTATCTTAAACATTACTATGCTCGATTAAGTGTAGTAAACTCATTGTAAATATGCTTTATTACATTTTTGAGTATTTTCTTTTAGAGTTGTTGTTTTGGTTAGGTAATCCACTTCAAATTTTTTATAGATGTAAGAATTTTTGGAACCATTTTTTAGGTATGTCGACTAAGCTAGTCGTAGTACGCCTATCTTCTACGGCCTGGCCATCTTCGCTCCAAGCAGTGAGTTAGTGAGTTTTAGGGGGATATGTATTTGTCAATGGACGAAGAAAATTGCTCAATATAGCATGTTGATTGAACTTCTCTCTGATGTCATTTCACATGGCATACGCCGACTCATTGTCAGGCTAGATTTACAACTCGTCATTCTACAACTTACTGGCATTTATTCCATTCGGAACCTAGCTATTTATCGCATGTTCCTAAGAGTTAGGATTTTGGAAAGACATTTTGATTCCATTCAATATCAACACATTTCCAGAAACTTAAACACATTGACTGATTGATTAGCAAACTATGTGTTAAATAGACATTTGTAACATCTGTAAAGAAAGAATTTCACATCAACATTTGCATTAGGATTTCATCACTTAGCCAAATAAAACTCCAAAAGTCAAAAATAGATAGTTGTTTATAGCTTTTACAAAATGTTTTATGTCCAAGACAAAATCAGTCATCTGACCAAGAAACTCAAAAGGAATGCAGAAAAACATCCTATATTAGTGATGTTGATGATAACATGTCACCGCCTGTGCTATCATGCGTAGGAGCCTAATCTAGCGACTCGGTACACCAGTATTATGGCGCTGTAACCTCAAAGGTAACTCATTAGTGCTGACATCCTAAATGCTGAGAGTGAGGCCCTCAATCTAATCCTGCAACACTGCCAGGGTCTCTGATATGTCCAGATCCCGAAGGATGACCCTCCCTACAAACTCTCCTGTTGGAGCCCTGTGGGCATGCCACTAACCTCACTGGTCCCATATCTACACAGGAATATGAGTTTGTTTAGTCTTGGTAACATCAAAAACACAAAAACATTATAAGACTAAAAAATGAAGATGTGGTTGAATCGTTTTACCTATAGCACTCCACTGCTTGCCAACTGGTAATGCCAACTCCGGATCGCCTTGAAAATCCATCCCGACATATGGATACTCCACGAACACCATCTCCTGGTAGTTGAACCACTCAGAAAAGGCATCTGAGAAGGAGATCTGTGGATAGCAGGCATGTCTAGCCATATGATCCACCCATCTCTGCATCCGTGGTTCCCTTGGTGCTGGCAATCCCAGTGAAATGTTTTGAGGTTGCATCAATGGAATTATTTCCAAAGCAAAAGTAGTCAATATGGATCCATAACCGAAGTTCTTAGTTCTCCCATTCTTTACTTTGGACATTTGTTCTTTTACAATAAGAAGTATCGCCTCACACCAATTGAACATCTTCAGTTGCAGGCATTCCAGGGCATACTGCATATAGGATCTATTCACTATATGTAAGGCCATGTTGCCAACCAATATAGAAAAGGTAAATAGAATGGTCCTCAAAGGTCAATCAGTAACATCCCGGATATTAATCTTACCATCTCTACTGGGTTGAGATCCATCCCTATAGAATTGACAAATGTAATCTTTCACAGATTACCCCCACGAGAAAATCTTGATAGTGAAAGAGGGGCACTATGCCTTGACAAACCCGTTAGAAAATAAATATCCTTAACCTAAAAGGAGTAGATTTACCTCTGATTTGGAATACCTGGTCAATAGCATCCCAAGCATTAAGTAGATACTACAAGAAAATGATCTGTTGTCTCATGCTGGATATGGAGAAAAGCTTCAATAAGCCACAATTTCTTAATGCATCCACTATGCCCTGGTCATGTAAAGAAATCATATTCTCCTCTTCATGTTTTCATTCATGCCATGTGACAACCATCTTGATCCAACAAATATCTGAAATGCAAACAATAGATGAGTTAGGATCCAATTTTGAGCAAAAACAGGTAAACATTTGATGGAAAAAACATTGTATGAAGTAACCTTTCTGTGCCCATCACACCCTGCCTTTGGGCAAGGTGAGATGCAAATTGACTGGCCTATTGGTAGCTCAGTATGCATCACACCTTTCAATACTAGCTAGCTGCGATGTTTGAGGAACAAAATCTTTAAACCCCAGGGGCCCATAAAAGTGGAAAATCTTGCTCAGAATCAAGAAAAGATGGAATGAAAATGAACATCTCAAGGATAGCTCCTACCTGATCTTGATAATGTTGAAAATGGTCCATAGGATCTATCAAAATTTGCTGGTGAAATTTGAGGGGGAAACCGCTCTAGAGCTCATTTTTCAGGTACTTCAAGATGAAATGTTATTTTTAGTTCATTTTTCATCCATATATATATATTTTTTCTAATCATGTGATGGATTTTTGAGCAGGTTGAATGATTTATGGAAGAATCTGATGTGCTAAACAGTGAATTGAAAATCTTTGATCACCAAGCATAGTTTTTTCATTTCAAGCTTGTATAGAAATGAAACTGAATCCAAGCATAGTTCCCTATGGTTCAAGCTTGAAAATGAACCCATTTTCAATTTTTAAACCTTGTGATTGCCATTATGTTAGCCTTTGGAGCCTTGGTTGTTTTTATCTCATCACCACCATCTCTTTGGCCGACCATATGCTTTCACTTGGTTGTTTTTACCCATTTTGAGGAATAGTTACAATGAGTGGTCTTATTAGCCAACCTCTTCACATAAAGCAACATGTTTTATGAAGTTCCAAAATCATCGGCACTAGTTGCTACCCTAGACAACACTCATTCCTCAAAATAGATTCCTATTTAAACCCTTTTCAGACTCGTTAAATATGAAAATATTGTCGAGTGCTTGTCTTTTCTAGCTCGTTAATGATGCTTTTATTAGGGAAAGTTTTAAAGCATCAAAGGAAGCTTGTGCAACCTAATCCTAATGGAAGGGTACCGCTTTCTTCAAAATACATGTATAACCTTTAGCGAGCTCAGCATAATGTGGAATGAACCTCCTCAGAAAGTTATCTTTCCCTTGGAGTATCTGAATCTGAAGAAAATTTGAAGGTGGAGGCATGTCAATTTCCTGAACCTTAAATGGGTTGAGTCGAATTCCATCCTTAAAAACTGAAAAATCAAGCAATCGACCAGAACCAACACAAAACACACATTTGTGCAGATTGAGTCGTATATTGTAGTGTCAGCAACATAAAAATATGGCTCTCAAATGCTATGGATGATCAGTCTCTTTTCATGAATGAGCAGGCATGTTTCTAGGAAAAATAGTGTCTTCTCGATCGACTAGCCGTCTAGGATTGGCAGCTATCCTAGAAACAAACAATCAAAGCAATTTGAGATCTCTTCTATGTATGATAGATAAGAGAGAGGAAAATGAACCACCTTAGATCTTCTGCTTGACTCCTTGCTTGATCTCTCTCCTCCTTAACAGAGCTTGCAACTCCTCTCCTGCTTATCCCGCTTAGAGAATACCTGTAGAAAACAACAACAAAACAACGTCAAAAGCATTGCAAAATCACAAATAAAATGAACATACAATGGCATTAACAAATAATAACATTCACAATTACATAGTTGTATGGAAGAAAACTCAAAGAAATTTATTAAATAGAAGGGAGAGTTACAATCCAACTGTCTAATCCAGAATTATCCTCCTAGCATCGAAGCCCTCTTCACCTCATGAAAAGCAAGATCACACCAACAATACAATGCTCTCTCTCAACCTCAAACTATCAGCACTTCCTTGGAAATTACAAAATTCCAGCCCCTAGATCTCTTAGACGAGGGATCCATTTATAGATGTGTGCAAGGGGGTGAGTCATCTCTGGGGTTTTGATTAGTTTCACTCCACTTGTTGTTTTTGGTTCCACTTGGAGATTTCTTGGATCTCTTACTCATCCTTGGGCAAATTCAGAGAGGCAAGTGTCATAGGAGAAGTTTCTAGAAGATTCCATGAGCATCCACTTAGAAAACTGTCTTGGACATTTTTCCATCATCGCTCATCGCACCCTACAGAAGGCCTCTTTAGTATGAGTCGCACCTAGCTAGTGTAGGAGTCAGTATGCATCACACCCTGACAGTGGAGTAATCACTATGGTCCTATTTTGGCTAGTTCTAGATGGTTTTTTAGTCAAAACTTTTGGGGAATGATGTAATCAGTTGACCATCATCCTTTATGGTATGAAATAACAGTTTTAGGGGTTAAAGAGCTTTAGTTCATTGACATATAATATTGGGGTTGAAGTGCCCAAATATGTCTAGAATAATACAGATCATCGAGATATGGATGAATGATGTGTTTAATGTCATGGAAGGTGTAATTCATTACCCTTTGAAAAGTTGCCCCTACGTTCTTCAAAATGAAAGGTAATTTATGATATGTGAATGTGCCCCACGGACATATAAATGCAGTTTTTGACTAGTTCTGTGGGCGGATATTGATTTGATTGTATCTGAAAAATCCATCCATGAATGAAAATATTTTGCATTCGACACATTCATCAATAATCTGGTCGATAAAGGGTGTAGGATAGTTGTCTTTTGGACATGCTTGATTTACATCCCTATAATCGACACACGCTCTAATCATTCCTTGTTTTTTCATCACAAGAACAATATTCGATACCCAATTAGTGAGAGGAACAGGGTAAATGAAGCTAGCATGCAAAAGTTTTTTGACCTCTGCTTTAATGGCAGTGGCTTTCTTTGGATGAATAGGTCGAAGCCGTTGTCATACTGGTTTGAATTTTTGAGTACAACTTGATTTCATGTTCAACAATTCTCAAGTCAATGCCTATCATTTCTTCATATGACCATGCAAATACATCTTTGAATTCGCGAAAAAGAGCACAATAGTTTTCTAGTTCTGATGGAGAATAAGATTTGTGAACGCAACTATTCTCTGGAACACTAGGTTTGGTCAAAATGTTAATGGCGATAGTTTCTTCAATGTTGGATAGATTTCACTCGTAATATACTATATTTACAGAATTTAATAAAAAATAAACAATTGAGGGGTGATTGAGGCCGTTTGAATAATCTTCATTGTCATCTCGAAGGTGGGAACGATGGTGGTAATCTTCCCATGACGTCTCTCCTTCATCATTGAGTGCTGATTCAGGTTTGCCACCCGAGCCCAGAAAATTGATTGCTATAAAGATTCAATGGGGCTTGGTGGAAACTCCTCATGATGATCCTCACTATCAAAATAGTCGAAACTCTTCTTAAACTCAGTTGATGTAGAAGAGATCATATGACAAGTTTCCACTGTGGCCACTTCCGTGAAACTAGATGGGTATGGGAGGGCAAAAGTGCCCATTAAGGAAGGGTCTTTTAGGAGGCCTACTCCAACATTTTGAAGTGATTGTGAACTTCCATGAATCAATGGAATGCTTCCTGTAGTTTGTGAATTGTTAGCAAAAAAGGATAGTTGGTCAATGATTGTGATTCCACTTTGGAAGGGAAATGCAATCTTTCTAAAATATCTAGATATAACAACAACCATAGCATAAACCCGTGGCATTCCTAGTAAAATATTGTAGTCAAGGAGTCCATAAATGACCTCGACTTCAATATCTACTATCTTTTCCCCCAGTTCAACTTGAAAGCTACTTAAAATCCCATACAGAGTGTGTTTTCTTCCATCGAATGATTTTAATGTTGTTGGTGATCGTGACAAGGGTGGTGAACCAAGAGTTTTCCAGCAACTCATTGACATAATACAGGTAGATGCCCCCTCATCAATGATGGTTCGATGAACATTTTTATTGAGGGATTTTACCTATATAAGGAAAGCAAGTTGCGCTATAGCTTAGGTGTATATCCTTTATGATTAAAGGCCACAAGGTCGGAATCTGTCGGATCAGTCCCACCTATTGCTGATAGCAAAGCCTACTTTTGGGAGGGACAAGCAATACCTCAAGTGTAGACATATCAGATGGAAATTGAGCTAGATCCTCCACTATATTATAATTTTGAGCAGCTGGAGCATGAGGATTAAATGTCGATTTATGTATGACTCCCTTTGGCAACTTTATAGTTAATTCAAGAATAATGGGTGGAACTACTTCTGGAAAAGTTGTTGTCGAACCACTAGGTTGATTTGTAGCCTGGTTGTTTGATGATGATGGATTCCCATAATATTTATTCCTTGTCGATATCAAAACATCATTTTTCTTGTTTGAGATGGATAACATATGCACTTGGGATGTGGAAGCATTATCGATAGCAACCAGATTAGTTTCTGGGTTTGGAAATGGATCAGTCAACATCGCTAAGGTATTCGAAGCCTTCAAAAGTTTTGAAACCTCAGCTCGATGTGGACAATCTCTCTTAAAATGATCCTTTTTACAAATAAAACATGGATAACGAGGAGGTTTCCTTACCGCAATAGAATTTTTAGATGACTTTTCAGGAGTGGAATTCTCCTATTTCTTCTTATTATTTTTCCCTTTCTTCTTGCCCCCTAGTTGCTTTAGATTTTTGCCTTTGTCAGATGACACAACATTAATCTCCAAGGCAAGAGAATTGTCATTTGCATTTTGACTAGAAACAACAAGAGCTTGACCAGATGGACCTCTTGTGGTTTGTATGCTTGAGGCACCGATCACACCTCACCTGAATGAGAGTCCCTACTCAATTTAGGAGGAGGAAGAACAAAAAAAGCTGGTCTAGGAGCGTCGGGAATTTTGTTGTAGAGTGTGCCAGACTATGTATAGATCAAATCTAAATATTAGACATGAGCAATGCCTTGTTCTTTAGTGACAATTCCTTCTTTTGCCATGTCCTCATTGATAGATGGCAATAAGGACTTAATAAACCACTCAGCTAAAAGTTGATCAGGAACATACATCTTTACCATTCGACGACAGCGCCGCCACTCATGAAGATGATCAGATATGTGAGTGGACGTGGTCTGTTTAAAATTGGTAAGGAGTTCTGTTCTAGTTTGGTACCTAATGGGTAACTGAAAGTGGGTTAGAAAAGTAGTGGCAAGGATGGTGAAGTTATCAAACAAAGCTCTAGGCAATTCAATATACCATTTCGCTGTTGGACCAGTGAGCATTCTGTGAAAAAGGTGAAGCCTTATCGAATCATCACCACAAATGAAAAGTCATTACGTGATTCGATGGATCTTCACTTGGATTTCCATTGAACTTAGGAATATCAAAGGGGAGTTTATGAGGAATCATTGGCCACCAAGGGGTGTATGCAATTGGATCATTCATCAGTTGGTTCAAATCTGGTAATTCTAGAGTTGCTACAAAGGCCAACTACTAATTCAGGTTAGGTGGAGCATACCCATGATAAGATGGAATTGCCTGAGCAGTAGTTCTCATACCAGCACAATGTACCTATTGTTGGTAACTTTGATAAGGTTTTTGGACATAACCAATATAATGTGGTTGTCCATTATCTATAAAGCCTTGTTGCCTAGGTCCTCGGTAGGTTTGATATTGACCAAATCCAGTCTGAGGTTATAAACCAAGTCGGAACAGAGGTTGGGTTCGCTAGAATTGCGTTTGTTGGTATTGTGCCAACCATGGTTGTTGGACCATTTTCTATTGCCCAATACTGGAAGATTGACCAATACACAGATTGACAATACTCGTTGGTGTCTGAGTCATTCCTGATAAAGAAGTACTAACGCGAGGTTGCGGTTGAGCCATAGAGAGAAGTGGCTGTTGCATCACAACTTGAGAAACTTTAGTCTTCTGCCTCGAAGCTTAAGGTTGTGAGGAAGAAGGAATAGGTTGAGGTTGAGACACAACAGGTTGTGCTTGTGTTTATAACACAGTCGTCATAGTAGGTGTAGTGGGAATATTCAACACAGATCGGATCGGTTGCGTTGGATATACAACCCTTGGTTGTTTTGGTAGTATTGGTATCCAACCACTAGATGTAATTCTAGTTTGACTTGAATGTTGTAAAAAACTCTCATATGGTTGTTCCCCAGGAGGAAACAGTAAAAAGGCATATTGTTGTCCATATGGCGGTAGCCGGGTGTTTAAAGGATATATCGGTCTTTGAAAACTAGTTTGCCCAAATTGATACTGGCATGCGGGATCAAATTACTGAGTTTCTACATAAGAAAGACCAGATGGAACTCCAATGAATAAACAGGAGTAGACTATGGTGCCGAAGTAGCCCCTAAGTGTACTCCAACTAATGATTGATAACCAGCTGGAACATATGGCGTACCATATAAATATGACTCAAGTGGACCAGAAAACATTGTAGGAATAGCAGTAGAAGGTTCCATTGTAGCTGCGTTAGATGACACATTCCTAGATGTTGTTGGTTGCTCAGACATGTTTAGTCTATCCAAAAGCTGTTGAAGCAATTCGACAGGAACTTGCAATGAAGGAGGATTAAAAGAACCAAAATCAGGAGTAGAAGGACACAAATGAATCCCAGTTCCAAAATGTAACGGAGTACTAGAGGGGGATCCTCTACTATCTCGTTTATAGAAATCAGACCAGGTGGAAAACGTAGACCGTTAGTTCCGTAAAATATTTCTGGTGCCAGAGAAGGTCTAGCTTCTGTAGTGACAGATACTAGAGGGGTGACACCCTATGAATACTGAAAATCAACGTCTAGATGTTCAGGTAGATGAATTTCAATCTCAACGGGAGGTTCTTAAACAACTACTGGTTCATATGTAGCCTCAGTTTGAACTAGGATGGGTTCTGGATCAACTCTAGATGGAGTTGTTTCAGGTACAAAAGTGTCTACCATTACACCAGGATCAGTTCTAATGTCCTCTTGTAACTACAAAAATTCTTCTCTAAAGGCAGATGTACCAGAAATAATCAGAGTATGTGGAGTCTCTAATGATGTTGAAGCAAAAGTTTCAAATAAACCAGATGAATTAGACTCAGTTAAATGAGACCATTTTGCCCGAATTGGCTTCACTTTTGGAGGCAAAGATGGTTGACTCGCTAGTCTCTGCGACCGACGGGGTTTTGATTGACTTTCTTCCACAATTGTGGATTACTTGACAAACTAAGAATTAAGGGGAAAAATGATGTTATTCTGAATCCAATTAATTTTAATGACACTTGGACACAACTTTAGTTTTTCAGTTTTTAAGAGTTGAGAAGAAGTTAAAGATGACTCTAGTTTCCTTTGATTTTAAATGAGCCTGAAAGGACAAGTGCTCAGATGGACCTTTTCTTTTAAAGAGTAAAAAAGGAATGAAAGTGACTACTTTGGAGAATCTAGACAAAAGGATTACCAAACCAATCGCAAAACTGCAATATACACCTTGGTGATAAATTAAAAAGAAATTACCAAGGACTTATGTACGATAGTCAATCTTCCCGAATGCCGTGTTCAGTGCATTGCGATCAATAAGGCGGTAGACTCAGTTTCCTATGGATAAAGGATATAAGCCTATTTTCATCTCCCAGCATATACGTGATGGTACAGAGAGCACAAGTCTGTGCTAGAACTTGTCATATCAAGGAGGAATCACCCAACCTTCAATGAAAACGATAGCCACTAGTTTTAACGACGCCAGAACACATCTCTAGCCTAAACCTCTAGATATGTTGCGTTAAGTTCCAAAGCATTGTTAGGTTCATTGAAATTTATTTTAAAGTTGATCTTGTTTAGAATTTTCCTTTTAATGGTTCACTGCGTGATGATGATCTGAAATTCCTAAGATGCAATCTACACTGATAAACAATCTTTTTTTATTTGAGCAATGAAAATCCTAGCTACTAGGGAGAGAAGATAATAGTGCTTTTAAAAAAAGAGTAAAGAGCACACACTATTTCATTTCCCTAAATCATCTTTTCGCACACAAATCAAAAAACGCTAAATTCAAATGCACATATTTGTTTTCATTCTCCTTAATGTGAAAAATGCCAAAAAGGAAAACTAAATGCAGTAAAGATTTGAAATATTTCACTCAAAATGACATTTTTGACAATTTATTCTTCAAAAGAGAAAGGAAGACTCAAAACAACACTTTTCAATTTTGAATAAAAATGATTTCAACCCTTCAAATATAAACAAATCAAACCAAATACATGAAGAAAAGTTCAATCGATTATCAAGGGAAGGAATAATTCATGACACTTCTCTTTTTGACACGAAACGACAATTACGACACATTTTATATCAAAGTGGCAAATCGACTTAAAAAAAATTTCGACAAAGGATTGTAAATGATGAAAAAATACACAAAAACATTCACTAATCCTAATGTAATTGAGGCTAGTCTAAGTGATGCAAGTAAGCTTCAGTAAAGAGGCACTGTTCATTTATAGAAAAACAACCAAACAAAATTAAAAAGAAGGTAAAAAACCCTCAATTTCTATATGGAAAAGGAGTTCAATCAATCTTCGCACCTAGGCTTCATAGAAACAGAGATGCATTGCACTTACTACACTCAGGAGGTGTGATGCATACTGAGTTATAGTGGAAGACAGTGCGATGGTCCAGGGAGTGCAACTGAAATGGGTTTTGGCTCAAATGTGGAACTGTTTTGAATGAGTTAAGCTAGCTTTTGATGAACAATAAAGAGCAAAGTATGAAGGAATGTCTTGAGAGGTTACTGAGCTACCGAAAGGGCATCTAGATGTGCTTGTAAGGGCAACAAGGCTTTGTAGGTGATAGACAACCATGCTATATTGGTTATGTCCAGCAACCTTATCAAGGTTACCAACAACAGATGCTTTATGCTAGTATGCAAAGACCTACTGCTTAGGCGATTCCATCTTATCCTGGGTACACTCCACCCAATTTGAATCAACAGTTTCCTTTTGTAGAAACTCTAGAATTACCATATTTGAACCAGCTAATGAATGATTCAATTGCATATGCCCCTTAGTGGCCAATGATTCCTCATAAACTCCCCTTTGATATTCCTAAGTCGAATCATGTAATAAATTTTCATTTGTGGTGCTCATCTAACACTCTGAATGATGATTTGATTAGACTTCACCTTTTTCAGAGAATGCTCACTAGTCCAGCAGCGAAATGGTATATTGAATTGCCTAGAGCTTTGTTTGATAACTTTGCCATCCCAGCCACAACTTCTCTAACCCACTTTTAGTTACCCATTAGGTACGAAACTAGAACAGAACTCCTTACCAATTTTAAATAGAACACATCCACTCCCATATTTGATCATATTCATGAGTGGCAGTGTCATCGTCGAATGGTAAAAACGTATATTCCTGATCAATTTTTAGCTGAGTGGTTTATTAAGTCCTTATTGCCATCTATCACTGAGGATGTGGCAAAAGGTGGAGTTTTCATTGAAGAGCAAGTCATTGTTCATGCCCAATATTTAGATTTGATCTATACTTAGTCTGGCATACTCTGTGATAAAATTCTTGATGCTCCTAGACCAGCGTTTTCCATTCCACCTCCTCCTAAATCAAGTAGGTACTCTCATGCCAGTGACGATGTGATCAGTGCCTCAAGCATGCAAACCGCAAGAGGTCCATCTGGTCAAGCTCTTTTTGGTTTTGGACAAAATGCAAATGACAATTCTCTTGCCTCGGAGATTAATATCGTGTCATCTGACAAAGGAAAAAATGCAAAGAAACCAAGGAGAAAGAAGAAAGGGAAAAATAATAAGAAGAAACAGGAGAATCCCACTCCTGAAAAATCATCTGAAAACCATATTGCAATAAGGAAACCTCCTCGTTATCCATGTTTGATATGTAATGAGGAACATTTTAAGAGAGATTGTCCACATCAAGTTGAGGTTTCAAAAATTTCGAAGGCTTTGAATACCTAAGCGGTGTTGATTTATCCATTTCCAAACCCAGAAACTAATCCGGTTGCTATCGATAATGCTTCCACATCCCAAGTGCTTATGCTCTCCATCGCAAACAAGAAAAAAGATGTTTTGATATCGACAAGGAATAAAGATTATGGAAATTCATCGTCATCGAACGACTAGGCTACAGATCAACCTAGTGGTTCAAGAACGACTTTGCCAGAAGTAGTTCCACCCATTATTCCTAAATTAACTATAAAGGAGGGAATCGTACATAAATCTACATTTAATATTCGTGCTTGAGCTACTCAGAATTATAATATAGTAGAGGATCTAGCTCAATCACCATTCGCTATGTCGACACTTGAGGTATTGCAAAATTGTCTCTCCCAAAAGCAGGCTTTGTTATCAGCAATAGGTGGGATCGATCCAACAGATTCCAATCTTGTGGATTTTAATCATGAAGGATATACACCTCAGTTACCGGCCCAACTCGCTTTCCTTATATAGGCAAAAGCCCTCAATAAAAATGTTCATTGAACCATCATTGATGAGGGGGCATCTACCTATGTGTTGATGCCCCGAAAATCGTTGTATCAACATTGGGGGATAACCACCCGGTCCGGACCTTAATACAGCTCCTTTTCCGTTTGGGATGGTGGCTCCGACTGGATATAATGGGACCAGTTTCCCAATAATGAAAAAAAAGGGGTGGATGAGTGATTGGTTATCTAATCTAATGATAGGTGAATAACTTAATCTATCAGCAAAATAAAAGAACTATTGCTAATCCCGGGAATTATTATTCTTTGGAAATGTAGTGTTTGATGATCTTTGTCTATTGACAGGCATATAGATGACTCTATCAAATAAACATAGCTATTTATTCATTCAAAGATTACTTTATTTAAATAGTTAAACAAAGTGATTAACACAATATTGCTACACTTATCATTTATATCATCGATACATACGTGATTAGAAGAAAAGCACACTGTAAACATCCAATAGTGGAAAGAATAAAGAATGTTGTTAAAACACATATATATATATATATATCCGATAATAGCAAGAGCGATCAAATGACAATTCATATAAAAAGAATGAGTTCAGACATAGATAATAGTACCATATGAGCTGCTAATCACTCCCAATATCAATCGCTATTTGAAATTCTTCCTCCTTCGCAGAAATACTTTCAAACAAAGACAGTAGTGCACATTTGCATAAAAGCTTCTTTGTCAAAATCAGAATGATTGGTCGAGTTTTATAAAAGAATATCCATAAAGTACAATAGTGCAACTTCAGGGTTTAAGTCATATACAAAACTTTTACGACCCTTTTTAAATACATGAAAGGGTCTATAAATACTAAACTAAGCTAACTATCTATGAAACTGAAATCCTACTTAATTGGTATCAATTGATTTTTAATATCTACTTCACAGCAATCTGGCAGTCGACGACATGAATCATCATTCAGGTTGTTTTCCTTTAAGCCTGAGCTGACATATCGCAAGCGTTGGCTCCACTTTGGGTGGTTTGTTGAGGCGAGAATTGAGTTGGGCGGCATATGTGGCATCCTGAATATCGGGAATGATATACCTGACTACATCTGTAAGGCATTTGAGGGCGGCTCTCTGGCTGTGTGGTTTGACTAAAAAGAACCAATAGGTGTTCCATGTCAAACTGTTAATTCTTGCTATTAATCTTCCATTTTTCTCTAGTTCCGGATAACATGACTACTCCAATGTTTTAGCTGCTGTCAATTTACCTAGAGTACATTGAGAGATCATGTTAGACAAGTAAAGAGTATTATTGATCAATTCAACCAAATTACTAGTGGTTGATTTGCATCTTGAAATGGCTCTTTCTTCTTTTGAACTGCGCTGTCATCAATCCTCTGTTTCTCTTCCTGCAATTGTTTAGTCAATTGATTATTTATTTATTGTTGTATTACCCATTGCTGTTCTGCCTACTCCGCCTTTTGCTGTGCTTCTGATAGTTGCGCTTGTAGTGAAAATATCTCCTGGTCTTTTGTTTTCAATAAACTGCTTACCTCTGATGCCTTGTCTATTGTCGCCGCCTAATAGGCTCCAACATATTGTGATAGTTTTTCTAGATCATCAGAGGGGTCAAATTCCTCGTTCCAAAGTACATTGCCCGTCACTGTTTGTTCTAGGAATAGGGAAGGTTGATCAGTCCTTCTCCTCTTCCTATGTCGTTTCACCACAACTTTGTGTCTTAGGCTGTAAAAGACATCTAAGGGAGGAATTTCTTCTATCTCCAAAATAACTTGGTCGGAAGGATCCTTTGGGATTATCTCTACTTCTTTTGAACCGAGTAGGATGTTGGTTTCTCCTGGAACCTGTTTTGAAGTTGCCTCCTATGTATTAACCTCTATTGATGTCTCGTCATCTTTAGAGCACTCAAGATTACCGATAATTGAATTGAACTGTTGCCATTCCTGGAGCAATTTCGGGTCAATTTGAGTATTTTCATTCATATTTATGCTGCTTTGTTCCTGCTCTTTCGTCTGGGTTTCCTCTTGTCCTTTCATATGCACTTCTTCCTGTTTCTTTGATGTAACAGGAGGTTCCTTAATAAGTCGCTGTTCAGGCTCGCTTGATTTTGTTGTTGGGGTTGTTGCTAACAGATCTACAGGCAGAGTTTGCAACCTCTGTAATCTAAGTCTGTTGAATTCAACTAATCCATCATATTTGTATTTGATTATAGCCAACGATTTGACTTTGAACATTAACTCAGCTGAAGAGAACAGGTCATCAAACTTATCTTCTTTATGTTCAAACTTGTTCAATTTGGCCTGTTCAAGTGCATTATAGGCGACTTTGCGTGGATCAAATCACCTATTAGGGAGAGTTTCTAGAGTTAATGACTTTATTTTTTCCGATTCTTTCTCTGCATGTTTGAAATCATGTAGAGTGTAGATACCACATCTCAGGGGAAAAGAGGGCCAAACCTGCTTCTTATTTTTCTTTAGAGTTTGTGTAACTCCTTCGAAAATAATTTGATAGGCTATCTCCCTAGCCAACAGTTTATCAGGTATGTACAAAGGAAGAACGTGAGCCTTGGCTTGACTGCCGAAAATTCTTATATAAGTAAACTTTTCCTCCCCGAACCAACTTCCTATTGGTGTGATCAATCCCTGCTTGGTAGGAAATCTTATGGGCAGGCTTATTAAAGATAGAATAATGAATGGGTAACATAAAGATGTTGCAGATTTGGTATAAATGGTGCTTGTAGTAAGTTTTCCACAACTTCTGATGGTATATGTGAATTGGCGTGGGGTCTTGCGAAGTCCACCTCCATCCGAGCACAGGAAATTCATATTTAAAACACAGGATGTCTAGTATATAAGCACTATAGTAGAATGGGGGGATAAGCCTTTCATTGACGTGAGATTTGGTTCTAAAATTAAGAACTGTGGTTGCTAGCTTATCAGACAGTATAGTTGCCCAATCCATTATTTTACCATTACATGCCACTTCCATAAAGGGAACCATTTCTATAGTGAAGTTAGCAGAATCGTGCAACCCCCACAACCTACACATCATTATCCCACCCTAGCAATAAGGAGAGCATAGAGAATCAACCGAGTACTTACCCGAAGATTCATGCTTGTGTTTTGTCGGATTTTGCCTCCATTCCCGAATGGGTTCACAGTCAGTTTCGTTCTCATCTTGGAATTTCTCTAGAAATGCCGTGTTTTACTTCTTCTCTGGCATAGGAAAATGATACATTTGCCTCAAATACTTGGATTGAAATGAACCGAAGATTCTCCCATCTCTGGTGCTAAAGGTTCTGTCTGTGATTGGGATTTCCTGAAATACCCATCTCACTACATCCGTATATGGGAGAATTTGTTCCCGAGCTGCTATCCGATGAAGGAAAGAGTCGGCCAAGTCCTTTAGAGTAGCGTCAGATTTTCGAGTGCTATCTGCTGAGGTTCCTACTACTGTCATCTCTGGTTCTTCAGCTTCAATCAAATTATAGGTACTTTTCCAAGTAGTTTTGTCGAGTCCTAGAGATGTAGTATCCGATATCAATCCTTTATTTATAGTTCCTGGATCAGCAATGAGTTGTCCTGTGGCCGGCGAAGCGAAAGCGATTGCAGTTTTCTTAGACTTCTTCCCCATTCTGCTTGAATTCGTTACTTCGAAATAATTCTGCACAGGAGTGAAAATGAACATAATACAAAAACTTGATAGTGGAAATCGAATATGAGTGAGATATATATCGATCAATGCATGATGAATGATTAACTTAAGGTGGCCACAGATACAATCTGTGAGAAGATTTCTAGGCTTACTGTTTCATTAAATGGCCGTTAAGACCTGTCAATCCTTTAAATGCCCATCATATTGATTATTGGTCGAATGATTTGTTTGAAGCGTACCTTGGATGTTTTGGTGGTTGAGCACAGAGGAATTACTGTTTGGAAGATAAGGTTTTTAATACGAATTAATCGTAATAACCCTGCTTTAAGATTTCCTTGAAATTCGTGCTTTTGGCCTTATCGCAATTGGGCGTCGGGGAAATCTTAAATTGTTAAATTGGTTCCATTTGGAATCCCCAATCGCCGATAGCGATATCGCATCGCATCGGGAGTATTAATTGGGCACTTAAAGCATGCATGGTAAATCTCTGATCATCGATAGCGATATCGCATCGCATTGGCGCGAAAAATTTTTTATTATGCCAACTTATTATTGCCAATATCCGATAGCCTATTGCGAGTTGTCGCGTCGGAGAAAACCAATGGGTCTTTAAGTTATGCCTCCTTTGTCATCGCGATATGCGATCTTGCGATCGCTTTATTGCAATGATAAAAGATTAATC
>APFE031493122.1:623196-651037 GCA_000404065.3 Pinus taeda | reverse complement strand
TTATCAAAAAGGTTTAGTAATGTTTTTATTTTGTTTTCGGACCTTTTTGAGTAACACTAAGTTGATACCAATTAAAATAAAAAGGGACCCATTTCACATTATAGTTTTGAGAATAATAATGATATGAAATGGGGGGTTGTTGTGGAGCACAACAATTGGCGATTTGCTGGAAGAAACAATTATCTTTGAAAAGTATGGAAGTACTTAAACCTTTTCAAAATAAAAATTTCATCAAAGGGGAAAATTCTAATATAACTAGGTATATATGCATTCCAAATAAAATGAAACTATCTTTGCTAATTCCCTCTCTTTGTTTAAAATTAGATACATTTTAAATTTCAAATTGGCCTCTATTGGTTGATAATGATAAAACAAAAAACCTTTCCAAATCAGCTTTTAGAATTAACTCTTTTGTCATAGGTAGAGCCTCTGCTGCCAGGAAACGTTCATAGTTTTAACAGGGATACCTTTTAACGATATTATTGTCCATTGTCCCATTCATCTTAGACTATGATTAACAGAATGAATTCAAAATATTCTTTTCATATTTTGCATTTCTTTTCTACTTTTCTGTTATTTTGTAAGATAAAAAGCCATTTCCTTGGTTTGGTGGCGAGCTGAGTGACAATGCCATTCACTGGTAGTAATTTAACCGAACAAGCTGGCTCATGATGAGACCCCTTGTCTTATAATTAAAGCCATTACCCTGTTTTGGTATGCAATATTGGTAATGTCGGTTAAACTATTTCCCTATGATCATGGTAAGCAGGCTTGTAATAAGACCTCTTATCCTTTATATCCAATATTTTAGAATTACACTCCGAGTAATCATAAGCTTTGATGAGCGGGATGGACAATTTTCTCCTTAAGACTAAATGGATGACAAGGTAAGAGTTGAAGATGCTGAAATTGGATTAGTTCCTATTTTGCTATTGATAACCTTCTTGTGACCAATTTGAAAACATAAAATGATTTACAATATTTCTAAACTTTGAGAAGTGTTCACAAAAATTGAAGTGTGGTTTCAGAATGCAATTATATCTAATTTCCTAGAAATTATCCCTTTTGTTTAAGACTTCTATTATTTTAAAAATAAATATCAACACTACTTGTTTTGAGCAACTCTTAAGTACAGCAAAGGTCAATGGAAGATACCCCACAACTTTATTTTCGAATGGTCCTACAAACTACAAAATTATATTAAAAGGAGAAGGGGTTACCTCCTCAATTGAAGAACTTCTTTAAGATAAGGCCAGTAGCAGGGAGAGAATCTCTCAAACCTGATAAATCTTGTAATATGAAGGTCGAATGGCCTATCTTTTCACATATTTGAAATGGCCCGCGCCACATCTTCTGAAACTTCATGTGTTTTCCCTTATCTTCATGGGCTTTGTCCCATTTCAGAACTAAATCACCGACTTGAGATTGTTTGGAACCAGATGAGATTGAATCAAAGGATGACTTGATGATTTGCTGATGTTTCACATGAATAATCTTGACTTCTTCCAATTTTAGAATTTGGTCATGTCTAAGTTGTATAGAAGAAGAAGGGCTTTCTTCAATAAACTGAACTAGGGCTAGAGAAGAAGGACAAGATTTTGTTGTAGCACTGCTTCTTTCCATACACAAGATCTAAACGGAGAAGAACCTATGAAGCCTTTTGCGTTATCACATTCAGCCCATAATTCAAATCATTAAGATTTGTGCAATGTTTTATGATTCTGTTCGATAGATTCTTAATAATTTTAATCAGATTTTTATTTGTAGATTCTGCTAAACCATTACCCTGGGGATAATAATTAGTAGAATATTTTAGTTTAAATCCTCTTTTAATAGCGAAATCAAACATAGCATTGCCTGAGAAGTAAGATTCATTATAAAAAACAAGAGAATTTGGGACACCAAACCTACTAATATTGAACTGGTCTATGAATTCAATAATTGCTTCAGAATTTGTTGTCTTTAAAGGAATTGCTTCAACCCACTTGGTAAAATAATCAGTAGCGGCAAGGATATACTTATGTTGTTTGGAAGAATGTGGAGTAATTTCTCCAATGATGTCCAATCCCTATTGCTCAAATGGTTGTTCAATGTCGACTGGTTGCAAAGGGAAGGCTGGTTTTCTTTGTCTTCCGCTAGAAGTTTGACAATTCCGACATTTCCTTACATATTCATAAGCATCTCTAAACAGAGTGGGCCAATAATATCCAGCATGGATGATTTTGTGAGCTGTTGTATTAGCTCCAAAGTGTCCTCCTGCCGGTCCATCATGTAATTCTTGCAAAACCTTTTGTGCTTCATGTTTTTCTAGGCATCTTAATAAAATTGAGTCGTAGTTTTGCCTAAAAAGCACATCATCAATAATTGTAATTTTTTTTTCTTTCAATCTAATGGCCCTTTTGTTTTTGTAAGACAGGTTAGGAGGTGCATATCCATTTTTCAAATAAAAGATTAAGTTAGCATATTGTGATTCAGAGTCAGCGATACTTATCTGGTTGATCTCTTTGGTTTGATCTGTATGACCTGATTCTTGAATGTTGGATGCTCCTGCCAAAAACCTGCAAAAACCTTGGCCTCTAACAATCTTTGCTGGTTTAATTTCTAAGTCATATTCTTGAAGTGTTGTAACCCAGTTTGCCCTTTTTTCACCCAATTCCCTTTGGATTAATAGTTGCCTTATTGCAGAGAAATGAACTATAACGTTTGTATGGGATTTTAAAAGGAAGGGCCTGTAATGTTTGACAACTTTATATACAACAAAGGCTTCTTTTTCTACTTCGGAGTAATTCAATTCAACACCCTGAAGATTTGAACTATAGAATGAAATGGGCGCTTCCAAATTGTGATTGTTGATCTGTGTGAGTACTGCTTCATAAGAAAAATCAGATGCGATAGTATACAATGTGAAATGATTAGAAAAATTAGGAGTATTTAAAGCGGGGACATTGATTATTGATTGTTTGATTAAATCAAACGCTTCCTTTTCTGCCGATGCCCATCTAAAGACTGAATTTTTCTTAATCATAGTTTGAAGTGGCAAAATGATTTGAGAAAATTATGGAACGAACCTTTTAACAAAATTGATTTGGCCTAAAAATGACTGCATGGATTTTTTATTATGAGGGAAAGGGATTTCAGAGATTTCTTTGATCCTGTCTAGATCAATATAAATGCCATCTTTAGAAACAATAAAGCCTAAGAGCTTTCCTTGACCAAGAGTGAAGAAGGATTTTTTAGGGTTAAGCAAAATACCGTATCTCTTGCAACGTTGAAAGATTTGATTTAAATCATGCAAATGATTGGATATCTCTTTAGAAAATACAGTAATATCGTCTAAATAGACAACTACTGTTTTGTTAATCAACCCTTTAAAAGCTATATCCATCGTTCTTTGCAAGGTGGCTCCTGCATTAATAAGTCCGAAAGGCATTTTCTGATACGCATACGTTCCCCATTTTGTTCTGAATGTGGTTTTGAGTCGATCATCAGGATGGACCAAAATTTGGTTATATCCTGAAAAACCATCCAAAAAGGACATTAACTCAGAGCCGGCCACTGATTGGAGTATCTGCTCCATAGTGGGTAATGGGAAATTATCTTTTAGGCTCGCCTTATTCAAATTTCTGAAATCAATACAAATCCTTATGTCGCCATTTTTCTTCCTGACTGGTACCATATTGGAGACCCAGTTTGAGTGCTGAACGGGAAAAATAATCTTAGCTTTCAAGAGTTTATTGAGTTCTGATTTTATTTGACTCTCTAAGTTTGGATGTATGTTTCTCAACTTTTGTTGAACTGGTTTCTGTTCGGGAAGCATTGGAATGGTATGATGGATAATGGATGTATCATATGTTTTTAGATCGTCATATTTCCAAGCAAAAACATGTTTATTTTCCGTAACAGTATAATGAATGCTTCCTTCTCTTCCACAGAAAGTCCTAATCCTAAATTAATGTTTTGAGGAGTTTTCTCAGTGCCAAGGTTTATCAATTCAAACCTTAAGGTAGAAATTTAGAGTTTTGTATTGGTTAAAGGTTTAAACCTGTCTTTAATATTGGAAAGACCCTTAAGCTTCACCACAGGCTTTGGGATTGAATTTTCCTCATGTTTACCTCGCATTTGAATCTGCTCATTTTCCTCAATGATTTGATCATCATAGGTTTTTTCGGAGGTTAAAAACAGTAAAATGTCTTCATCGTGGTTGAAAACTCTCCAATTAGTGACATTGTCAGGAATTGATGGCCTCAAAAGCAATTCTACTAAAAATCTATTTGGGTTATAATCTTCGGAAGATAGGAGCTTGGAAGCGACATTGGCTAGCAAGTCGGCTGCTGAATTTTGAGACCTGTGAATGGAAGAAATATTGAATGCCAAAAAGTGGGAGGTGAGTTCCTGTACCAGCGACTGGTAGTGTTTGAGATGGTTCGAAAAACAATGAATTCTATTCCTTACCTACTTAACAATGATTTCAGAATCTCCAAACACTTTCAAATATTGGACCTCGAGGCCAATCACTTTATATAGTCCTTGGACTAGGGCTTCTTACTCAGCTGTATTATTCGTGCATTCAAACTCTAGCCTGTAGGACAACATTGTTTTTTCTCCCTGTGGGCTAACCAAAATACATCCTGCTCCTAAGCCCTCACTAGACTTGGACCCATCGAAATATAAAGACCAAAATAAAGAATTATCTACATTTTTATTTACAAAATTCTCAGTAACATTAACACATCTAGAACTATCAGTTTGTGAAAATTTTTTGATTTGTGATGTGAAATTGTTTACCGAGAAAGGAGATGGCTGGGAAATATAATTGCCAAAGAATGATTCAGAAGAATAGTTTCCTAAAATATTGATGTTAAATGCAACTGGTTGATTCTCTTGTTCGAACTCCGTAACAGTGTGGGTCATATGTTTCTCCCGATAGATTTTTATTTGACTCGGCTTACCTTTATGGGGAAGCCACATGTGGGACCAATCGGTAGAAATATACCCATGGAGCTTTTATGACCAATCCCTGCTTAAAATAAAACCATAGAACTCAGGTATATCGACGATTAAGATATCAATCCTTTGAGCCACTCGTGGATCAGCTGATAACCTGATTGTAACAGAGTTTATTTCCCCTAAAACCTGGACTTTAGTTCTATCTAACTACACAATGTGAATTGAAGACTTCTGAGGTTCTATGTTCAGTTTTGAACAAACTGAAGTTGGCATTATATTGGATGATGCCCCAGAGTCAATTAAGCAGTTATGTAGATTTTGATTGTAAATTTCATATGTTAAGAGGAAAGGAGGAGTATGGGAATTTGATCTATCTCCAATTAGAATTGTATAAGTTGCCTCAACTCTACCAGAAGGTGGTTGTCCTGAATCGCTTGCAGCTTTAGTACTGGGAAGAGGCGAAGAAGGAACTGCATTGAGTTCTTTGAGAAGTAATTTTTGTTGATGTTTTAATTTACTGAGTTCAAACATGGTGATGCTTGCCTTAGTCTTTTTCATATCATCAACAATATTATAGTCCATTGAGTCGGATACTACCAACGTCTTAGATGATGTAGGTATATTGGAGGATGACGGTTGATTTTGAGATATTGTTGCGGGTGGCTTCCTTGTGGGTACCTTTTCCTTCGTAGTATTGGTACCTGCACTCCTTTTCATTGAATTAGCTTGAACAGGTTCAGGAGTACTTTTACTCCTGGTATTCACGGGAAAGGCTTCTTGTTCGGCTTCAGTATCGGAGTTAGGTAGTATAAAGTCCCACATTCCATGGCATTCAACGACTTCCTCTTCTTCTAATTCATCGGATGGTATAATTGTTTCTTCTTCTTCTTCTTCCTTAGGATCTGGATCTGCATAGGATATAATATTTGGAGGCTTGGACTTAGGCTTCTTAAAATTCCGGTAAGGTTTCTTTGTTGAGGACTCTGCTACTTGCTTCTTAATCTCAACCATTTCATTTGACATGGTTTTGAGGACTTTTTGAAGGCCCTCCATATCATATGGATCTTTAGTGATTTTCTTTTTTGAATCATCCTTGAAAGACACTGTTTTGGATTTCCGTTCCTCTAGAGCAACTTTCTTTTCCAAAGAAGTTACAGGTTTTTCGACAGCGAGGGCTTCTTTCATGTTTTCAACCAATGTAGGTTTTTTAGCCCTATCTACAAAAATGGCTATATTTGAGGGTAAGGCTGTAATGTACCATTCGCTTCTAATTTGTTCACTTGGCTTATCATCGGTAGGGATTTTGTTCAAGAGTTTGTTAAATCTTGAGTTAAACTCCTTAATTGGTTCTCTTGACTCGATCCTTAGATTGGAAAGGTCATTGATGAGTGTAGCCAAGGATCTATCGTCGCCGTATTTGGTAAGAAACTGTTCCTGAAAGACATTCCAATTGGGGATGGATCCAGAGGGCAAGGAAAAATCCCAAGACCCTGCTGATCCTTGTAATGTGTAGGGGAACAATCTAACTACAGCATCTTCTTCTGTTACTCCCTTCAAATTAATAGACAACATGAAATTATTTATGTGTTCCTCAGCTAATGTTCCAGCATATGGATTGAACTTTGGTAACCATTTCTCAGGATAATTGGGTAACGGATGTAAAGGTGCAGCCATAGTGACTGCACCAGGACTTCTCCATGGTGTTTGAGCCATTTTGGGAGTACCAACGATTGCCTGTGGTGTTCCAGGTGATTGGAGAGGAGGTAGAAATGAAGACTGAAAGAATTGTGATGTTGGAGGTGAAGTTCCTTGGTGAACAATAATATGTAATGGTGAAGTGGGTGTTTTACTTCGCACTGGTGATGATGAGATGGAAGATGATGGAGAAAAGGTTTCACTACCAGAACCTTCAGTGTTCTTTTTAATCCTTTTCCTTTGGGGTAAAGGCAACTCAGGTGGTTCAATACCGAGTTTTTCACTTTGAAGTCTGGTAAGATGATGAGGTAAGCGGAATTGCGAAGTCTGACTGCCTTGTGATACTTCAGATCTAGGAGGTGAAATCGAGAAGCCTTGAAGTTTCTGGATGATAGAATGAAATTCAGGGGACTCCAGGCTTAATCGTTCTGAATTATAATGAGGTTGAGCAGTAGTAGTTGATCCTTCCTCTTCTCGTCTGGATATTGATATTTCAGAGTGCAAACGAGAGGTCCAAGGAGAGGTGGAGGGTGAATTACTCTGTGAATGGTCTGTAGGTTTTGACTTACTCTCCATTCATAGTGGATGCCCTCCTTCTAGCGCCAAAAATGTTGATGCCCCAAAAATCGTTGTATCAACATTGGGGGATAACCACCCGGTCTGGACCTTAATACAGCTCCTTTTTCGTTTGGGATGGTGGCTCCGACTGGATATAATGGGAAAAGTTTCCCAATAATGAATAAAAATGGGTGGATGAGCGATTGGTTATCTAATCTACTGATAGGCGAATAACTTAATCTATCAGTAAAATAAAAGAACTATTGCTAATCCCTGGAACTATTATTCTTTGGAAAGGTAGTGTTTGATGATCTTTGTCTATTGACAGGCATATAGATGACTCTATCAAATAAACATAGATAGTTATTCATTCAAATATTACTTTATTTAAATAGTTAAACAAAGTGATTAACACAATATTGCTACACTTATCATTTATATCATCGATACATACATGAATAGAAGAAAAGCACACTGTAAACATCCAATAGTGGAAAGAATAAAGAATGTTGTTAAAACACACACACACACACACACACACACACACACACACACACATATATATATATATTATATATATATATATATTATTATATAATATATATATATATATATTATATTATATATATTATATATATATTATAATATTATTATATATATATTTATTATTTATATATATATATTATATATATATATATATCCAATAATAACGAGAGCGATCAAATGACAATTCATATAAAAAGAATGAGTTCAGACATAGATAATAGTACCATATGAGCTGCTAATCACTCCCAATATCAATCACTATTTGAAATTCTTCCTCCAATGCAGAAATACTTTCAAACAAAGACAGTAGTGCACATTTGCATAAAAGCTTCTTTGTCAAAATCAGAATGATTGGTCGAGTTTTATAAAATAATATCCCTGAATTACAATAGTGCAACTTCATGGTTTAAGTCATATACAAAACTTTTACGACCCTTTTTAAATACATGAAAGGGTCTATAAATACTAAACTAAGCTAACTATCTATGAAACTGAAATCCTACTTAATTGGTATCAATTGATTTTGAATATCTCCTTCACAACAATCTGGCAGTCAGTGGCATGAATCATCATTCAGGTTGTTTGCCTTTAAGCGTGAGCTAACATATCGCAAGCATTGGCTCCACTTCGGGTGGTTTGTTGAGGCAAGAATTGAGTTGGGCGGCATAGGTGGCATCCTGAATATCAGGAATGATATACCTGACTACATCTATAAGGAATTTGAGGGCGGCTCTCTGGATGTGCGGTTTGACTAAAAAGAACCAATAAGTGTCCCATGTCAAACTGTTAATTCCTGCGATTAATCTTCCATTTTTCTCTAGTTCCGGATAACATGACTGCTCCAATGTTTTAGCTGCTGTCAATTTACCTAGAGTACATTGAGAGATCATGTTAGACAAGTAAAGAGTATTATTGACCAATTCAACCAAATTACTAGTGGTTGATTTGCATCCTAAAATGGCTCTTTCTGCTTTTGAACTGCGTTGTCATCAATCCTCTGTTTCTCTTCCTACAATTGTTTAGTCAATTGATTATTTATTTGTTGTTGTATTACCAATTGTTGTTCTACCTGCTCTGCCTTTTGCTGTGCTTCTGATAGTTGTGCTTGTAGTGAAAAGATCTCCTGGTCTTTTGTTTTCAATAAATTGCTTACCTCTGATGCCTTGTCTATTGTCGCCGCCGAATAGGCTCCAGCATATTGTGATAGTTTTGTTAGATCATCAAAGGGGTCAAATTCCTCTTTCCAAAGTACATTGCCCATCACAGTTTGTTCTGGGAATAGGGAAGGTTGATCAGTCCTTCTCCTCTTCCTCTGTCGTTTCACCATAGCTTTGTGTCTTGGGCTGTAAAAGACATCTAAGGGACGAATTTCTTCTATCTGCAAAATAACTTGGTCAGAAGGATCCTTTGGGATTATCTCTACTTCTTTTGAACTGGGTAGGATGTTGGTTTCACCTGGAACCTGTTTTGAAGTTGCCTCCTGTGTATTAACCTCTTTTGTTGTCTCGTCATCTTTAGAGCACTCAAGATTACCGATAATTGAATTGAACTGCTACCATTCCTGGAGCAATTTCGGGTCAATTGGAGTATTTTCATTCATATTTATGCTTCTCTGTTCCTACTCTTTTGTCTGGGTTTCCTCTTGTCCTTTCATATGCACTTCTTCCTATTCCTTTGATGTAACAAGAGGTTCCTTAATAAGTCGCTGTTCAGGCTCGCTTGATTCTGTTGTTGGGGTTGTTGCTAACATATCTAGAGGCAGAGTTTGCAACCTCTGTTCTCTAAGTTTGTTGAATTCAACTAATCCATCATCTTTGTATTCGATTATAGCCAGTGACTTGACTTGGAACATTGACTTGGCTGATGAGAACAGGTCATCAAACTTATCTTCTTTATGTTCAAACTTGGTCAATTTGGCCCGTTCAAGTGCATTATAGGCGAATTTGCGTGGATCAAATCGCCTATTAGGGAGAGTTGCTAGAGTTGATGACTTTACTTTTTCAGATTCTTTCTCTGCATGTTTGAAATCATGTAGAGTGTAGATACCACATCTCAGGGGAAAAGAGGGCCAGACCTGCTTCTTATTTTTCTTTAGAGTTTGTGTAACTCCTTCGGAAATAATTTGATAGGCTATCTCCCTAGCCAGCAGTTTATCAGGTATGTACAAAGGAAGAACGTGAGGCTTGGCTTGACTGCCGAAAATTCTTATATAAGTAAACTTTTCCTCCCCGAACCAACTTCCTATTGATGTCAGATCAATCCCTGCTTGGTAGGAAATCTTATGGGCAGGCTTATTAAAGATAGAATAATGAATGGGTAACATAAAGCCATTGCAGATTTGGTATAAATGGTGCTTGTAGTAAGTTTTCCACAACTCCTGATGGTATATGTGAATGGGCGTGGGGTCTTGCGAAGTCTACCTCCATCCGAGCACAAGAAATTCATATTTAAAATACAGGATGTCTAGTATATAAGCACTATAATAGAATGGGGGGATAAGCCTTTCAGTGACGCAAGATTTGGTTCTAAAATCAAGAACTGCTATTGCTAGCTTATCAGATAGTATAGTTGCCCAATCCATTATTTCACCATTACATGCTGCTTCCATCAAGGGAACCATTTCTATAGTGAAATTAGCGGAATTGTGCAACCCCCACAACCTACACATCATTATCCCAGATTAGAAATAAGGAGAGCATAGAGAATCAACTGAGTACTTACCTGAAGATTCATGCTTGCGTTTTTCTGGATTTTGCCTCCATTCTCGAATGGGTTCAGATTCAATTTTGTTCTCATCTCGGAATTTCTCCAGAAATGCCGTGTTGTACTTCTTCTCTGGCACAGGCAAATGATACATTTGCCTCAAATCCTTGGATTGAAATGAACCGAAGATTCTCCCATCTCTAGTGCTAAAGGTTCTATCTATGATTGGGATTTCCTGAATTTCCCATCTCACTACATCTGTATATGGGAGAATTTGTTCCCGAGCTGCTATCCGATGAAGGAAAGAGTCGGCCAAGTCCTTTAGAGTAGTGTCAGATTTTCGAGTACTATCTGCTGAGGCTCGTACTGCTGTCATCTCTGGTTCTTCGTCTTCAATCAAATTATAGGTACTTTGCCAAGTAGTTTTGCCGAGTCCTAGACATGTAGTATCTGATATGAATCCTTTCTTTTTAGTTCTTGAATCAGCGATGAGTTTTCCTATGGCCGACGAAGCGGAAGGGATTGCAGTTTTCTTAGACTTCTTCCCCATTCTGCTTGAATTCGTTACTTCGGAAGAATTCTGCACATGAGTGAAAATGAATGTAATACAGAAAATTGATAGCGCAAATCGAATATGAGTGAGATATATATCGATCAATGCATCATGAATGATTAACTTAAGGTGGCCATGGATACAATCTGTGAGAAGATTTCTCGGCTTACTGTTTCATTAAATGGCCGTTAAGATCTGTCAATCCTTTAAATGCCCATCATATCGATTATTGGCCGAATGATTTGTTTGAAGCGTGCCTTGGATGTTTTGGTGGTTGAGCGCGGATGAATGACTGTTTGGAAGATAAGGCTTTTAATACGAATTAATCGTAATAACCCTGCTTTAAGATTTCTTTGAAATTCGTGCTTTTGGCCTTATTATAATTGGGCGTCGGGGAAATCTTAAATCATTACATTGGTTCCATTTGGAATCCCCGATAGCCGATAGCGATATCGCATCGCATCGGGAGTATTAACTGGGCACTTAAAGAATGCATGGTAAATCTCCGATCGCCGATAGCAATATCGCATCGCATCGGAGCGAAAGGAATTTTATTATACCAACTTATTATTGCCGATATCCGATAGCCTATTGCGAGTTGTCGCGTCGGAGAAAACCAATGGGTCTTTAAGTTATGCCTCCTTTGTCATTGCGATATGCGATCTTGTGATCGCTTTATCGCAATGATAAAGGATTAATCATATATATATATATTATATATTTATATATATATAGGACCTTAATCGGTTATCAAATAGTTTAGTAATTTTTTTATTTTGTTTTCAGACCTTTTTGATTAACACTAAGTTGATACCAATTAAAATCAAAAGGGACCCATTTCACATTATATTTTTGAGAATAATAATGATATGAAATGGGGGGTTGTTGTGGAGCACAACAATTGGCGATTCTCTGGAAGAAACAATTATCTCTGAAAAGTATGGAAATACTTAAACCTTTTCAAAATAGAAATTTCATCAAAGGGGAAAATTCTAATATAACTAGGTATATATGCATTCCAAATAAAATGAAACTATCTTTGCTAATTCCCTCTCTTTGTTTAAAATTAGATACATTTTAAATTTCAAATTGGCCTCTATTGGTTGATAATGATAAAATAGAAAACCTTTCCAAATCAGCTTTTAGAATTAATGCTTTTGTCATAGGTAGGGCCTCTGCTACCAGCAAACGTTCATAGTTTCGACAGGGATACCTTTTAACCATATTATTGTCCATTGTCCCATTCATCTCAGAGTATGATTAACAGAATGAATTCAAAATATGCTTTTCACATTTTGCATTTCTTTTCTACTTTTCTTTTATTTTGTAAGATAAAAAGCCATTGCCCTGGTTTGGTGGCCAGCTGAGTGACAATGCCATTCGCTGGTAGTAATTTAACCGAACAAGCTGGCTCATGATGAGACCCCTTGTCTTATAATTAAAGCCATTACCCTATTTTGGTATGCAGTATTGGTAATGTCAGTTAAACTATTTCCCTATGATCATGGTAAGCAGGCTTGTAATAAGACCTCTTATCCTTTATATCCAATATTTTAGAATTACACTCCGATTAATCATAAGCTTTGATGAGTGGGGTGGACAATTTTATCCTTAAGACTAAATGGATGACAAGTTAAGAGTTGAAGATGCTGAAATTGGATTAGTTCCTATTTTGCTATTGATAACCTTCTTGTGAGCAATTTGAAAACATAAAATGATTTACAATATTTCTAAACTTTGAGAAGTGTTCACAAAAATTGAAGTGTGGGTTCAGAATGAATTTATATCTAATTTCCTAGAAATTATCCCTTTTGTTTAAGACTTCTATTATTTTAAAAATAAATATCAACACTACTTGTTTTGAGCAACTCTTAAGTACAGCAAAGGTCAATGGAAGATACCCCACAACTTTATTTTCTAATGGTCCTACAAACTACAAAATTCTATTAAAAGGAGAAGTGGTTACCTCCTCAATTGAAGAAATTCTTTAAGATAAGGCCATTAACAAGGAGAGAATCTCCCAAACCTGATAAATCTTGTAATATGAAGGCCGAATGGCCTATCTTTTCACAGATCTGAAATGGCTCGAGCCACATGTTCTGAAACTTGGTGTGTTTTCCCTTATCTTCATGGGCTTTGTCCCATTTCAGAACTAAATCACCGACTTGAAATTGTTTTGAACCGGATGAGATTGAATCAAAGGATGACTTGATGATTTGCTGATGTTTTGCATGAATAATCTTGAATTCTTCCAATTTTAGAATTTGGTCATGTCTAAGTTGTATAGAAGAAGAAGGGCTTTCTTCAATAAACTGAACTAGGGCTAGAGAAGGAAGGACAAGATTTGCTGGTAGCACTTCTTCTTTTCCATACACAAGATTAAATGGGGAAGAACCTATGGAAGCTTTTTGCGTTATCCTATCAGCCCATAATGCAAATATTAAAGATTTGTGCCAATTTTTATGATTCTGTTCGATAGTTTGCTTAATAATTTTAATCAGATTTTTATTTGTAGATTCTGCTAAACCATTACCCTAGTGATAATAATTAGTAGAATATTTTAGTTTAAATCCTCTTTTAATAGCGAAATCAAACATAGCATTGCCTGAGAAGTAAGATGCATTATCAAAAACAAGAGCATTTGGGACACCAAACCTGGTAATAATGAACTGGTCTATGAATTCAGTAATTGCTTCAGAATTTGTTGTCTTTAAAGGAATTGCTTCAACCCACTTGGTAAAATAATCAGTAGCGGTAAGGATATACTTATGCTGTTTGGAAGAATGTGGAGTAATTTCTCCAATGATGTCCAATCCCCATTGCTCAAATGGTTGTTCAATGTTGATTGGTTGCAAAGGGAAGGCTGGTTTTCTTTGTCTTCCGCTAGAAGTTTGACAATTCCGACATTTCCTTACATATTCATGAGCATCTCTAAACAGAGTGGGCCAATAATATCCAGCATGGATGATTTTGTGAGCTGTTGTATCAGCTTCAAAGTGTCCTCCTGCTGGTTCATCATGTAATTCCTGCAAAACCTTTTGTGCTTCAGGTTTTTCTAGGCATCTTAATAAAATTGAATCATAGTTTTGCCTAAAAAGCACATCATCAATAATTGTAATTTTTTTTTTCTTTCAATCTAATGGCCCTTTTATTTTTGTAAGACAGGTTAGGAGGTGTATATCCATTTTTCAAATAAAAGATTAAATCAGCATATTGTGATTCAAAGTCAGCGATACTTATCTGGTTGATCTCTTCGGTTTGATCCGTATCGCCTGATTCTTGAATGTTGGATGCTCCTGCCAATAACCTGCAAAAACCTTGGCCTCTAACAATCTTTGCTGGTTTAATTTCTAAGTCATATTCTTGAAGTGCTGTAACCCATTTTGCCCTTTTTTCACCCAATTCCCTTTGGATTAATAGTTCCCTTACTGCAGGGAAAGGAACTATAACTTTTGTATGGGCTTTTAAAAGGAAGGGTTTGTAATGTTTGACAGCTTTATATACAACAAAGGCTTGTTTTTCTACTTCGGAGTAATTCAATTCAGCACCCTGAAGATTTGAACTATAGAATGAAATGGGTGCTTCCAAATTGTGATTGTTGATCTGTGTGAGTACTGCTGCATAAGACAAATCAGATGCGATTGTATACAATGTGAAATGATTAGAAAAATTAGGAGTATTTAAAGCGGGGGCATTGATTACTGATTGTTTGATCAAATCAAACGCTTCCTTTTCTGCCGATCCCCATCTAAAGACTGAATTTTTCTTAATCATAGTTTGAAGTGGCAAAATGATTTGAGAAAAGTCTGGAACGAACCTTTTAACAAAATTGATTTGGCCTAAAAATGACTGCATGGATTTTTTATTATGAGGGAAAGGGATTTCAAAGATTTCTTTGATCCTGTCCGGATCAATATAAATGCCATCTTTAGAAACAATAAAGCCTAAGAGCTTTCCTTGACCAAGAGCGAAGAAGGATTTTTTAGGGTTAAGTGAAATACCGTATCTCTTGTAGCGTTGAAAGATTTGATTTAAATCACGCAAATGATTGGATCTCTCTTTAGAAAATACAGTAATATCGTCTAAGTAGACGACTACTATTTTGTTAATCAACCCTTTAAAAGCTATATCCATCGCTCTTTGGAACATGGCTCCTGCATTAATAAGTCTGAAAGACATTTTCTGACACGCATACGTTCCCCATTTTGTTCTGAATGTGGTTTTGAGTCGGTCATCAAGATGGACCAAAATTTGGTTATATCCTGAAAAACCGTCCAAAAAGGACATTAACTCAGAGCCTGCCACTGATTGGAGTATCTGCTCCATAGTAGGTAATGAGAAATTACCTTTTAGGCTCGCCTTATTCAAATTTCTGAAATCTATACAAATCCTGATGTCATAATTTTTCTTTCTGAATGGCACCATATTGGAGACCGAGTTTGAGTGCCGAACGGGAAAAATAATCTTAGCTTTCAAGAGTTTATTGAGTTCCGATTTTATTTTACTCTCTAAGTTTGGATGTATTTTTCTCAACTTCTGTTGAACTGGTTTCTGGGAGGCATTGGAATGGTATGCTGGATGATGGATGTATCATATGTTTTTAAATCGTCATATTTCCAAGCAAAAACATGTTTATTTTTCTGTAACAATCTAATAAATGCTTCATTTTCTTCCACGGAAAGTCCTAATCCTAAATTAATATTTTGAGGAGTTTGCTCAATGCTAAGGTTTATCAATTCAAACCTTAAGGTAGAAATTTGGAGCTTTGTATTGGTAACAGGTTTAAACCTGTCTTTAATATCATAAAGATCCTCAAGCTTCACCACAGGCTTTGGGATTAAATTTTCCTCATGTTTACCTCGCATTTGAATATCGTGCTCATTTTCCTCAATGATTTGATCATCATAGGATTTTTCAGAGGTTAAAAACTGTAAAATGTCTTCATCGTAGTTGAATACTCTCCAACTAGTGACATTGTCAGGAATTGATGGCCTAAAAAGCAATTCTACTGAAAATGTATCTGGGCTATAATATTCGGAAGGTAGGAGCTTGGAAGCGACATTGGCTAGCAAGTCGGCTGCTGAATTTTGAGACCTGGGAATGGAAGAAATATTGAATGCCAAAAAGTGGGAGGTGAGTTCCTGTACCAGCGACTGATAATGTTTGAGATGGTTAGAAAGACAATGAATTGTATTCCTTACCTACTTAACAATAATCTCAGAATCTCCAAACACTTTCAAATATTGGACTTTGAGGCCAATAGCTTTATATAGTCCTTGGACTAAGGTTTCGTACTCAGTTGTATTATTCATGCATTCAAACTCTAGCCTACAGGACAACATTGTTTTTTCTCCCTGTGGGCTAACCAAAATACATCCTGCTCCTGAGCCCTCGCTAGACCCATCGAAATATAAAGACCAAAATAAAGAATTATCTACAATCTTATTTACAGTTTTCCCAGTATCATTAAAACATCTTGACCTATCTGTTTGTGAATAATTTTTGATCTGAGATGTGGAATTGTTTACTGAGAAAGGAGATGGTTGGGCAGCAAAGTTACCAAAGGATGACTCTGATGAATAATTCCCCAAAATATTGTTATTAAATGCTATTGGTTGATTTTCTTGTTCAAATTCTGTAACTGTGTGGGTCATGTGTTTCTCCCGATCGATTTTTATTTGATTCGGCTTACCCTTATAGGGAAGCCACATATGGGACCAATCGGTAGAAATATACCCATGGAGCTTTTCTGACCAATCCCTGCTTAAAATTAAACCATAGAACTCAGGTATATCGATGATTAAGATATCAATCCTTTGAACCACTCGTGGATTAGCCGATAACCTGATTGTAACAGAGTTTATTTCCCCTAAAACCTGGAATTTAGTTCTATCTAACTGCACAATGTGAATTGAAGACTTATGAGGTTCTATGTTCAGTTTAGAACAAACTGAAGCTGGCATTATATTGGATGATGCCCCAGAGTCAATCAAGCAATTATGTAGATTTCGATTGTAAATTTCATACGTTAAGAGGAAAGGAGGGGTATGGGAATTTGATCTATCTCCAATTAAAATTGTATCAGTCACCTCAATTCTACCAGAAGGTGGTTGTCCTGAGTCGCTTGCAGCTTTAGTACTGGGAAGAGGCGAAGAAGGAACTGCATTAAGTTCTTTGAGAAGCAATTTTTGTTGATGTTTTAATTTACTGAGTTCAAACATGGTGATGTTTTCCTTAGTCCTTTTCATATCATCAACAATATTATAGTCCATTGAATCAGATACTACCAACGTCTTAGATGATGTAGGTATATTGGAGGACGATGGTTGATTTTGAGATACCATTGCGGCTGGCTTCCTTGTGGGTACCTTTTCCTTCGTAGTATTGGTACCTGCACTCCTTTTCTTTGAATTGGCCTGAATAGGTTCAGGAGTACTTTTACTCCTGGTAGTCATGGGAAAGGCTTCTTGTTCGGCTTCAGTATCGGAGTTAGGCAGTATAAAGTCCCACATTCCATGGCATTAAACGACTTCCTCTTCTTCTAATTCAACGGATGGTGTAATTGTTTCTTCTTCTTCTTCTTCCTCAGGATTTGAATCTGCATAGGATATAACATTTGGAGGCTTGGACTCAGGCTTCTTAAAATTCCTGTAAGGTTTCTTTGTTGAGGACTTTGCTACTTGCTTCTTAATCTCAACCATTTCATTTGACATGGTTTTGAGGACTTTTTGAAGGCCCTCCATATCGTATGGATCTTTGGTGATTTTATTCTTTGAATCATCCTTGAAAGACACTTTTTTGGATTTTCGTTCCTCTAGAGAAGCTTTCTTTTCCAAAGCGATCACACGTTTTTCGACAGCAAGGGCTTCTTTCATGTTTTTAGCCAATGTAGGTTTTTTAGCCCTATCTACAAAAATGGCTATATTTGAGGGTAAGGCTGTAATGTACCATTCGCTTCTAATTTGTTCACTTGGCTTATCATTGGTAGGGATTTTGTTCAATAGTTTGTTAAATCAGGATTTAAACTCCTTAATTGGTTCTCTTGACTCGATCCTTATATTGGAAAGGTCATTAGTAAGTGTAGCCAAGGATCTATCATCGCCGTATTTGGTAAGAAACTGTTCCTGAAAGATATTCCAACTGGTGATGGATCCAGAGGGCAAGGAAAAATACCAAGACCCTGCTGATCCTTGTAATGTGTAGGGGAACAATCTAACTACAACATCTTCTTCTGTTACTCCCTTCAAATTAACTGACAACATGAAATTATTTATGTGTTCCTCAGCTAATGTTCCAGTATCTGGATTGAACTTTGGTAACCATTTCTCAGGATAATTAGGTAACGGATGTAAAGGCGCAGGCATAGTGATTGCACCAGGACTTCTCCATGGTGTTTGAGCCATTTTGGGAGTACCAACGAATGCCTGTGGTGTTCCAGGTGATTAGGGAGGAGGTGAAAATGAAGACTGAAAGGATTGTGATGTTGGAGGTGAAGTCTCTTGTTGAACAATAATATGTAATGGTGAAGTGGGTGTTTGACTTCGTACTGGTGATGATGAGATGGAAGATGATGGAGAAAAGGTTTCACTACCAGAACCTTCAGTGTTCTTTTTAATCCTTTTCCTTTGGGGTAAAGGCAAATCAGGTGGTTCAGTGCCGATTTTTTCGCTTTGAAGTCTGGTAAGATGATGAGGTAAGCGGAATTGCGAAGTCTGACTGCCTTGTGATACTTCAGATCTAGGAGGTGAAATCGAGAAGCCTTGAAGTTTCTGGATGATAGACTGAACTTCAGGGGACTCCGGGCTTAAACGTTCTGAAGTATAATGAGGTTGAGCAGTAGTAGTTGATCCTTCCTCTTCTCGTCTGGATACTGATATTTCAGAGTGCAAACGAGAGGTCCCAGGAGAGGTGTAGGTTCAGGCCCTCCTTCTAGCGCCAAAAATGTTGATGCCCCGAAAATCGTTGTATCAACATTGGGGGATAACCACCCGGTCCGGACCTTAATACAACTCCTTTTCCGTTTGGGATGGTGGCTCCGACTGGATATAATGGGACCAGTTTCCCAATAATGAATAAAAGGGGTGGATGAACAATTCGTTATCTAATCTAATGATAGGCAAATAACTTAATCTATCAACAAAAATAAAAGAACTACTGTTAATCCCGGGAACTATTATTCTTTGGAAATGTAGTGTTTGATGATCTTTGTCTATTGACAGGCATATAGATGACTATATCCAATAAACATAGATATTTATTCATTCAAAGGTTACTTTATTTAAATAGTTAAACAAAGTGATTAACACAATATTGCTACACTTATCATTTGTATAATTGATACATACATGATTAGAAGAAAAGCACATTGTAAACATCCAATAGTGGAAGGAATAAAGAATGCTGTTAAAACACATATATATATATCTGATAATAGCAAGAGCGATCAAATGATAATTCATATAAAAAGAATGAGTTCAGACATAGATAATAGTACCATATGAGCTGCTTATCACTCCCAATATCAAACGCTATTTGAAATTCTTCTTCCAACGCAGAAATACTTTCAAACAAAGACAGTAGTGCACATTCACATAAAATCTTCTTTGTCAAAATCAGAATGATTGGTCTAGTTTTATAAAAGAATATCCATGAAGTACAATAGTGCAACTTCAGGTTTTAAGTCATATACAAAAGTTTACGACCCTTTCTAAATACTTGAAAGGGTCTATAAATACTAAATTAAACTAACTACCTATGAAACTGAAATCCTACTTAATTGGTATAAATTAATTTTGAATATCTCCTTCTCAGCAATCTGGTAGTCGGCGGCATGAATCATCATTTAGGCGGTTTTCCTTTAAACCTGAGCTGACATATCGCAAGCATTGGTTCCACTTCGGGTGGTCTGTTGAGGTGAGAATTGAGTTGGGCGGCATAGGTGGCATCCTGAATATCGGGAATGATATACCCGATTGCATCTGTAAGGCATTTGAGAGCAGCTCTCTGGCTGTGCGGTTTGACTAAAAAGAACCAATAGGTGTCCCATGTCAAACTGTTAATTCCTGCGATTAATCTTCCAATTTGCTCTAGTTTTGGATAACATGACTGCTCCAATGTTTTAGCTGCTATCAATTTACTTGGAGTACATTGAGAGATCATGTTAGACAAGTAAAGAGTATTATTAACCAACTCAACCAAATTACTAGTGGTTGATTTGCATCTTGAAATTGCTCTCTCTGCTTTCATTAACTGGGACTGCCATTCTGTAAATAATATCTCTTTATGCGATTCTAAAATCTTTGGTAAATTAGCCGACTGTCCCTGATCGGTATCTTGCCATTCAAGAAAATTGGTTAATGTTTCATCGGCTTGATCCAAGTCTGTTCTAGATTTTTTCGATTTCTCACTTATTGATGTCGTTAAATCGCATAATGGTTCTGCCTGGGCATTTTGTTGACATAAAATCTTTATCTGAGTTATCAATGCCTTGTTTATCTGTAATGCCTCTACTCTGAATTCATCTATCTGTGGAATTTTCTTTGTTTTCTCTAGCTGGGCTGATAGTTGAGCAATTTGCTCATCTTTTGACTTCAGAATTTGTTCATTTGTTGCTTCTAGTTGTGCCAATGCCTCAGACAGCTCTTTCTACTTTTGAACTGCGCTGTCATCAATCCTCTGTTTCTCTTCCTACAATTGTTTAGTCAATTGATTATTTATTTGTTGTTGTATTAAAACAATTGCCGTTCTACCTGCTCCGCCTTTCGCTGTGCTTCTGATAGTTGCGCTGGCAGTGAAAAGATCTCCTGGTCTTTTGTTTTCAATAAAATGCTTACCTCTGATGCCTTGTCTATTGTTGCTGCCGAATAGGCTCCAACATATTGTGATATTTTTGTTAGATCATCAGAGGGGTCAAATTCCTCTTTCCAAAGCACATTGCCCATCAGTATTTGTTTTGGGAATAGGGAAGGTGGATCAGTCCTCCTCTTTGTCTGTCGTTTTACCACAGCTTTGTGTCTTGGGCTATAGAAGACATCTAAGGGAGGAATTTCTTCTATTTGCAAAATAACCTGATCAGAAGGATCCTTTGGGATTATCTCTACTTCTTTCGAACTGGGTAGGACGTTGGTTTCACCTGGAACCTGTTTTGAAGTTGTCTCCTGTGTATCAGCCTCTTTTGATGTCTTAGAATCTTTAGAGCACTCAAGATTACTGATAATTGAGTTGAATTGCTGCCATTCCTGGAGCAATTTCGGGTCAATTTGAGTATTTACATTCACATTTATGCTTCTCTGTTCCTGCTCTTTCATCTGGGTTTCCTCTTGTCTTTTCATATGCACTTCTTCCTGTTCCTTTGATGTAACAGGAGGTTCCTTAGTAAGTCACTGTTCAGGCTCACTTGATTCTGTTGTTGGGGTTGTTACTAACAGATCTAGAGGCAAAGTTTGCAACCTCTGTTCTCTAAGTCTGTTGAATTCAACTAAGTCGTCATCTTTGTATTCGATTATAGCCAACGATTTAACTTGGAACATTGACTCGGCTGATGAGAACAGGTCATCAAACTTATCTTCTTTATGTTCAAACTTGGTCAATTTGGCCTGTTCAAGTGCATTATAGGCGACTTTGCGCGGATCAAATTGCCTACTAGGGAGAGTTGCTAGAGTTAATGACTTTATTTTTTCAGATTCTTTCTCTACATGTTTGAAATCATGTAAAGTGTAGATACCACATCTCAGGGGAAAAGAGGGCCAAACCTGCTTCTTATTTTTCTTTAGAGTTTGTGTAACTCCTTCAGAGATAATCTGATAGGCTATCTCCCTAGCCAACAGTTTATCAGGTATGTAGAAAGGAAGAACGTGAGGTTTGGCTTGACTGCCAAAAATCCTTATATAAGTAAATTTTTCCTCTCTGAACCAACTTCCTATTGATGTCAAATCAATCCCTGCTTGGTAGAAAATCTTAGGGGTCGGTTTATTAAAGATAGAATAATGAATGGGTAACATAAAGCCGTTGCAGATTTGGTATAAATGGTGCTTGTAGTAAGTTTTCCACAACTTCTGATGGTATATGTGAATGGGTGTGGGGTCTTGCGAAGTCCACCTCCATCTGCGCATAGGAAATTCAGATTTAAAACACAGGATGTCTAGTATATAAGCACTGTAGTAGAATGGGGGAATAAGCCTTTCAGTGATGCGGGATTTGGTTCTAAAATCAAGAACTGCGGTTGCTAGCTTATCAGACAGTATAGTTTCCCAATCCATTATTTCACCATTACATGCCGCGTCCATCAAGGGAACCATTTCTATAGTGAAATTAACGGAATCATGCAACCCCCACAACCTACACATCATTATCCCAACATAACAATAAGGAGAGCATAGAGAATCAACCGAGTACTTACCCAAAGATTCATGCTTGTGTTTTTACGGATTTTGCCTCCATTCCTGAATGGGTTCGGATTCAGTTTTGTTCTCATCTCGGAATTTCTCCAGAAATGCCGTGTTGTACTTCTTCTCTGGCTTAGGTAAATGATACATTTGCCTCAAATCATCAGATTGAAATGAACCGAAGATTCTCCCATCTCTGGTGCTAAAGGTTTTGTCTGTGATTGGGATTTCCTTAATTGCCCATCTCACTACATCCATATATGGGAGAATTTGTTCCCGAGCTGCTATCCGATGAAGGAAAGAGTCGGCTAAGTCCATTAGAGTAGCATCATATTTTCGAGTGCTATCTGCTGAGGCTCGTACTGCTGTCATCTCTGGTTCTTCGGCTTCAATCAAATTATAGGTACTTTGCCAAGTAGTTTTGCCGAGTCCTAGACATGTAGTATCCGATATCAATCCTTTCTTTTTAGTTCCTGGATCAGCGTGAGTTGTCCTGTGGCTGGCGAAGCGGAAGCGATTGCAGTTTTCTTAGACTTCTTCCCCATTCTGCTTGGATTCATTACTTCGGAAGAGTTCTGCACAGGAGTGAAAATGAACGTAATACAGAAAATTGATAGCGCAAACCGAATATGAGCGAGATATATCGATCAATGCATGATGAATGATTAACTTAAAGTGGCCATGGATACAATCTGTGAAAAGATTTTTAGGCTTACTATTTCATTAAATGGCCGTTAAAACCTGTCAATCCTTTAAATGCCCATCATATCGATTATTGGCTGAATGATTTGTTTAAGCGTGCCTTGGATGTTTTGGCGATTGAGCACAGATGAATGACTGTTTGGAAGATAAGGCTTTTAATACGAATTAATCGTAATAACCCTGCTTTAAAATTTCTTTGAAATTCGCGCTTTTGGCTTTATCGCAATCGGGCGTTGGGAAAATCTTAAATCATTACATTGGTTCCATTTGGAATCCCTGATCGCCGATAGCGATATCGCATCGCATCGGGAGTATTAACTGGGCACTTTGAAAAGCATGCATGGTAAATCCCCGATCACCGATAGCGATATTGCATCACATCAGAGCGAAAGGAATTTTATTATGCCAACTTATTATTGTCGATATCCGATAGCTTATTGCGAGTTGTCGCGTTAGAGAAAACCAATGGGTCTTTTAAGTTATGCCTCCTTTGTCATTGCGATATGCGATCTTGCGATTTCTTTATCGCAATGATAAAAGATTAATCATTTATATATATAAGACCTTTAATTGGTTTATCAAAATGGTTTTGTAATATTTTTTATTTTGTTTTCGGACCTTTTTTGAATAACACTAAGTTGATACCAATTAAAATCAAAAGGGACCCATTTCACATTATATTTTTGAGAATAATAATGATATGAAATGGGGGGTTGTTGTAGAGCACAACTGGTCTATAACACTTTAGTACATTCTTTTAATAAACACTTAAATAAGAGTTAGAAAACACTTTTTAAGATGTTATAAAATGCTTAGGTTTTTTGGTTTGGGATTTTATGTTTTAGGGTTTTAGGTTTATGGTTTAAGGTTTATAACACTTTAGTAAATGCTTTTAATAAACACTTAAAGAAATATTACAATACACTTTTTAAAATGTTATAAAATGCTTAGTGTTTAGGGTTTAAGGTTTATAACACTTTAGTAAATGATTTTAATAAACAATCAAATAAAAGTTACAAAACAATTTTTAAAATGATATAAAATGTTTAGGGTTTAGGGTTTAGTGTATAGGATTTAGGTTTTGGGGTTTGGGGTTTAGGTTTTAGGTTTTAGGGTTTATGGTTTATGGTTTATAACACTTTAGTACATTCTTTTAATAAACATTTAAATAAAAGTTACAAAACACTTTTTAAGATGTTATAAAATGCTTAGGGTTTGGGGTTTTGGATTTTATGTTTTAGGGTTTTAGGTTTAGCGTTTAAGGTTTATAACACTTAAATGAATGTTACAGGGTTTAGGGTTTGGGATTTAGTGGTTAGGGTTTATGGTTTAGGGTTGATAACACTTTAGTAAATTATTTTGATAAACACTCAAATAAATATTACAAAATGATTTTTAAAATGTTATAAATTGCTTAGGGTTTAGTGTTTAAGGTTTGGGTTTAGGGTTTAGGGTTTATAACACTTTAGTAAATATTTTTAATAAACACTTAAATAAACATTAAAAAATGCTTTTTAAAATGTTTTAAAATTCTTAGCATTTAGGGCTTAGGGTTTGGGATTTAGGGTTTAGGATTTAGGATTTAGGGTGTAGGGTTTAGGGTTTAGGTTTTATAATGCTTTGGTAAATTATTTTAATAAACAGTTAAATAAAAGTTACAAAATGCTTTTTGAAATGTTATAAAATGCTTTGGTTTTAGGGTTTGAGGTTTGGGGTTTGGGGTTTGGGGTTTAGGTTTTAGAGTTTAGGGTTTAAAGTTTAGCATTTGGTGTTTGGGGTTTAACGTTTAGGGTTTAATGTTTAGGGTTTTTAATACTTTAGTAAAGTCTCTTAATCAACATTGAAATAAAAGTTACAAAACAATTTTTAAAATGTTGTGAAATGCTTAGGGTTATGGGTTTATAACACTTAAATGATTTTAATAAACAATTAAATAAAAGTTACAAAACACTTTTAAAAATGCTATAAAATTCTTAGGGTTTATGGTTTAGGGCTTAGGATTAAACACTTAAATAAAAGTTAAAAACAATTTATAAAGTGTTATAAAATGATTAGGGTTTAGGTTTTAGGGATTATAATGCTTTAGTAGATTCTTTTAATAAACACTAAAATAAAAGTTAGAAAACAATTTTATAAGTGTTATAAAATTCTTAGGGATTAGGGTTTAGGTTTTAGGGTTTGGTGTTTAGATTTTCAGGATTATAAGACTTTAGTAAATTCTCTTAATAAACACTTAAATAAAATTGCAAAAATGTTTTTTAAATGTTATAAAATTATTAGGCTTTAGGGATTAGGGTGTATGGTTTAGGGTTTGGGGTTTATAGTTTAGGGTTTAGGGTTTATAACACTTTAGTAAATTATTTTAATAAACACTTAAATAAAAGTTATACAATGCTTTTAAAATTTTTATAAAATACTTAGGGTTTAGGTTTAGGGTTTGGGGTTCAGGGTTTAGGGTTTAAATTTTATAACACTTTACTAGATTCTTTTAATAAACAATTAAATCAATTTTAAAAAATGATTTTTTAAAATGTTATAAAATGCTTAGAGTTTAGGGTTTATAACACTTTGGGAAATTCCTTTACGAAACACTTAAATAAAATTTACATAACTCTTTGAAAATGTTATAAAATGCTTAAGGTTTAGGGTTTAGGGTTTGGGGTTTAGGGTTTAGGGTTTATAACACTTTATTAAATGCTTTTAATAAACACTAAAATAAAAGTTGTAAAACACTTTTTAAAATGTTATACAATGCTTAGGGTTTAGGGATTAGCGTTTAGGGTTTAGGATTTGGGGTTTAGGGTTTAGGGCTTAGGTTTTATAACACTTTAGTAAATGGTTTTAAAAAACACAAATAAAAGTTGTAAAATGCTTTTTAAAATGCTATAAATTGCTTAGGGTTTAGCGTTTAGGCTATAGGTTTTGGGGTTTAGGGTTAAGGGTTTTCTATTTAGGGTTAAGGGTTTATAACATTTTAGTAAATTCTTTTAGTAAACAATTAAAAAAAAAGTTACAAAATGCTTATTAAAATGTTATAAAATGCTTAAGGTTTAGGTTTTTAAAGTGTTACAAAATGCTTGTTAAAATGTTATAAAATAATTAGGGTTTAGGCTTTGGGGTTTAAAATGTTAGAAAATGCTTAGGGTTTAGGGTTTAGGGTTTAGGCTTTGGTTGTGGGGTTTAGGTTTTAGGGTTTATGGTTTATAATGATTTAATAAACCATGGGCTTCAATTACAATTACAGTTCTATTTCCTCTGAGCTAGTATTCCTCTCCAAAGTATTAAGGGGACCCGTTCTATTGTTTTATGTTGCATCGTGTGACGCAGAGCAATTACAATTACAGTTCTATTTTCTCTGAGATTTACTCTAAAAAAAAACCCCAATCTTGTAATTTCTGCGAGTATTCCTGAGTTTCTATTTCGTAAGTTTCTAAGGATTAAACCTGGAATTTTATACTCCGCAAATTTCAACAAGATATTCCTAACTATTTAGAAAATAATAGCCAGTGATTTGCAAAGACGTGTTCTATATAACTAGGTAGGGAAGAAATTATGAGTCAATCTGAGTAACAATAATGAATAATTCCCCACATCTAAAATTTAGGTATAAATCAAATCTTTTGCATACTGACTTTTCTTTCATGTTTTTTGAACGGTGTCCCGAGGATTGTGATTCTATAGATTGTACTATTCCATAATTTTTTAATTGTTTTCCAAATAGAAGTAATTTAGAATATTTATAAATTAATAAAATAGTAAACATTGTCCTTGGAGCTGGATTAGGAGAAAAAAATACAGAAATTGGAGAATTCCATAAATACATAGAAGAATAATTCGATTTTATTTAATAATTATTTTTTTCCGGCCTTCTAATAACTAGAATGTCAAACCACAACAAGAATAAGATATAGAGTATTTTCAATTAATATTTTCAGTATTTTAGGTTAAATATCTCAGAGCCACTTGCCTTTACTCAGTCATAGATGTAGTTTGTATCCATCCTCTAAGCTCTGTTCTCCATGGAAACCTAATCCTTTCATTTCAGTTTTCATTATGTTAATATATTTAACACTGTAATGATTTAGTTTTATGAGAGCAGTTTTTACTGATTTTTTTAGTTGGGTTGAATTTATTATTGTAATTTTATTGATCCAATTCGTATCCCACTCATTTTAGATTTTTACATTTATTCATTGATTTAGTTTATCTCTATGAAAGTTTGTGGTTTTATTTAAATTGGTTTCTTACTTTTACATTTATATGTTTGTGAGTTTTATGTCTCAAATAAAAATATAGTTGACTTAACTTATGCCTCTTATAATCAGTTTTGGATGGGCCGTCCAATTATGTTTTTATATTTTACAAATATATTTTCAATTTAAAAAATGTTTTTTATTTATGTCTTATAAGGTATGGTACATTTAAATGTTTATGTTATTGGATTTCTCTAAATGAATTTCAATTATATTTTTATATTTTACAAACATGTTTTTTGTTTAGAGATATGTTTTTTATTTATATCTTATAACATATGTTACATCCACTTTTTACATTAGTATTGTGGTTAAATTCAATGTATTTTAAATTGTATATTCATACATTCGATTTATTTTAACTAAATTTTGTTATATCTAATTTTTTATTAGTGATATTTAATTTAATTTCTTTTTGAATGATTCCTTTATTAATGTTGTTTAGTTTAATTTAATTTTTAAAATGATTTTCAAATTTAAATATTTAATATGTTATTTAA